>JANEHK010001130.1:0-14688 GCA_025960845.1 Tachycineta bicolor | reverse complement strand
CCAGGGAGATGCCCAGGAAGAGGCAGAAGTGCAGGAGCTGCAGCTGCCGCTTGTCTGCCAGTGCCAGCAGGAGGAAGTGGCTGAAGGAGCTGCTGTTGGACATTTGCTGTGGCTGGACACGGGGACCTGTTGAAGGGAGAGACAAGTCAGGGCAGACTTTTCTGAGCAATTTCCAAACCCTTTCTCCCAGCCCTGCCCCTGCTGCTCTGTCCCACCCAGTTTTCCTTTTCTCAGAGCCCTTCCTTCAGCCCCGTGCCTGGAGCTCTGCTGGGATCTGGACCCATTGCTGTGATGAGCAGGGGCTCTGCCCATGGACACCGAGGGGTCAGCTCTGCTCTGCAGCACTGGGGTCATGGGAACAGGGACAGGGGCCAGTCCTGGGCTTGGACTTCATCAGCCCAAACTGCTCCTAAGGCAGAGGAGCTTGGCAGCATCTCCTGTGCCAGGGCTAAGGAATGGTGATGGCCAAAGGCAGCTGGAGAGGGTTTCCTGCTGTGCCCAGGGAGATCAGGGAGAACTGTGCAAGGCAAGAGCATTGGCTGTAACTCAGTGAAGGGTGAGGGGAGCTGCTCTGTGGCTCCATCTGTCCCCAGCTGCCCTTTCTGAGATCAAGGGCAGTCCCTGTGTTCTGCTGAAAATCAGCCTGACACAGCTGAGAGCAGAGGGAGCCACAGCAGAGCAAACTGGCTCAGCCTTTCTCAGAGGCTCAGCCCCACTCCTGGCCAAGGACACTCCTGTCCCCCAGTGTGCCCTGGAGGCAGCTCACAGCTTGGATGGCATCCCCAGGACACACCCAGGGTCCTGTCCATGGCTCTGCTGGAGGAGAATCAGCTCATTCCCAGCCTCCAGCCTGCCCTGCTCAGAGCTCCTTGGGGAGAGGGAGCTGGGACACCCCATTTGCGGTGTATTGGCATGGGGATCTGTAAAAAAAAGTCATGGAATAGCTCAGTTTGGAGAGGACTTTCAATATACCAGCACATTTCAGTGGCACTTTCCCCCCACTGCCTGCTCAGGCTTCTGCTGCCTGGAGCTGTCCCTGCCTGCAGCTGCTTCCCTGTGCCCAGGGCTGGGCCCTGCCAGTGCTGCCAGAGCCCAGCCCAGCCCCGGGGGCTCAGCTCTGCCCTGCAGAGCCCTCCCAGCTCAGGCACTGCCCAGGGGCAGCTCTGGCTCTGCAGGCTCTGATGGCAACCTCAGAGCAACCCTGAGGAGGCTGGAAAAGTGACACTGGTGCTGCCTGCAAGGGATCTCTGCTGATTTCTGTCACTGCCTGGTTTATTAAGGTCTGAGAGAAAATTGTTTTTTCTCAACCTGAACAGAGAGATGAATATCTATGTGCAATTTTCCATCCAGGCAACACAGAGCAGTAGATTAAAAAAGCTGGATTTTTCCTCTTTTGCAGGCCCTGCCTTGCCCTGCTCCCTGTACAATCTAGTTGGAAATATTCTGGAATTAAATGTCATGCTGAGAGGAGATCTGAACAAAGCAGCATCCTCACCACACATGGAGAACACTTCCACACCTTACCAGTCTCCTTCCACCCAGATCTTGTCCCCCAGTGCTGGGAGCAGCTCCCAGGGCTGGCTGAGAGCTGTCCCTGGCAGGCAGCAGAGTCCCTGCCCCAGCACAGCGCCCTGGGCTGCAGCACCCTGCTCTGCAGGACAGCCCTGGGCACCCCTGGCTGCTCTGCACAAGAGATAATCAGAGAATGTACTCACAGAGTCTGTAGGCATTGGGATGTTGCAGCTTTAGGAGATCCCTGCAGGAGCTGCAGCTGCCTTGTCCTGCAGCCAGAGGTTCCTGTGTCAAGGGCTGGGAGTGATTCTCCTGCAGTCACTTCTCAGCTCCTTCCCAGCCCTGAGTGATTGAAGTTCCCTGTGCCTGTGTGCTCTGCCCGGGGTGGCTGCAGGCAGTGCCCCAGCCCTGCTGGGCTGGGAGAAGAGTTGCTCATCAAGAGCAATGTGCTTTTAAGCTCCTCTTGGTTTCCAGGAGCTTCCTCTGTGCCAGGAGCCCAGCCCAGCTCAGGAGCACAGATAGAGCACAAAGCCTTTAATTACCCTCTTGGGGCTTTGGTGCTGTTTACATCAGACTCAGTCCCTCAGAGTGTGCTCAAAACACTTCTCAAGAACTTACAATCAGATTCAAAGTCCAAAGTTTCTTGAAGTTTTAATGGGTCCCACTGAGGGACACAACTCATAGGAAAGTGTCCCCAGGTTCTAGTTAAGCAGAACTCTGCAAGCACTGTGGACTGGTGAGGACAAACAAGGAAAAGGTGTCTTTGGGTGCTGAGCAAACCTGGATGTGTTTCAGGAATGCAAAGGGCCAAGGCCTGAGCCCCAGCCCCTGGCAAGGCAGATCCTGTCCCTCCCTCCTTGCTCAGGGCTCTTCCTGGGGCACTGGGATGTGGGGATGTGCAATGCCAAGGGCAGCACCATGGGGTGGCCCCTGCCAGGCTGCTGAGCAGGGACAAGGAGGCAATGAGGCCCCAGGGCTGCAAGGGTCCCTTGTCCCCTCCTGGCCTCAGTGCCAGGGCCAGCAGCCATGGCCAAAGTGCTACAGGAGTTGGCTGTGTCAGGGCCTTTCAGCTGCTGCCCATCCCTGTGCCCTCTCCAGCCCAGGCTGTCCTACGGTGCCCATGCCCTGTGCCTCTGTCCCTGCAGGCTGTCGTCATCCCCCGGCTGCCCCACCTCGCTGGCCCCTTCCTCTGCTGACAGCTCTGCGTCCTGCCTGCCTCTGCCTGGGCACACAGAGCCTTGGGCTGCTCCAGACTCCTTCCATGGGATGTGTTGCACCACACCCCTGCCCTGGGAGGGAAATTCCTTTCTCCTGGTGTCCAGTCTGGACTTCTCCAGCTGCCCTCTGCATCATTTTTTTTCTTTCTCTTTTTTCTGCCATGTCAAAATGATCCCCCATCTCTGAAATCACCCTTCAAGCACTCTCAGGGCTCTCGTCCCCTGTCCTCAGTCTCCACTCCACTGACCTCAGAGCTCCTTTGTCCCTATACAGTGGACAAGGGCTTTAGGCCATGGGCACCTGGAAAAGAAGGATGGTTCCTTTCTATAGGAAGGAAACCACAGAACCTCATTGTTTGGAAGGCAGATGAGAGGCACTCACCAGAGGCCAAGGCAAGCCAGACCATTTGGCCTTGCAGCTTTTTTTCTGAGAGCATCCCTTGGATATATGAGGAGTTTGGAGGTGGATTTCCATTTGAACAATGGGTGCCTGTGCCAGAGTGACAATTCTCCACAAGAAGGAAAGAGCCAAGCCCCAGTGTTTCAAAGACTGATTAGAGGCAGCCTCAAAGAACCTGAGACCAGCCAGACCTTTTTTTCCTGGCTGCTTTTTTCTGGTAGCAACCATTGGATAGACAAAATTTAGGAGGCCCAATCCCAATTCTGTCCATGGTTGTCTGGACAAGAAGGACAGTTCTTTCCCATAGGAAGAACCCCTAGTGTTTAAAAGGCAGATGAGAGCTGGCCCTCAGGAAGCCAGGGGAACCTAGACACTCCTGGCAGCTTTTTTTCTGAAAGCTATCCTTTGATATGTGTAATTTCGGAGGCAGAGTCCCGATTTATGCCATGGACACCTGGATTTGAAAGATGTTTTTTTCCATGGCAAGAAAACCATGGTCTCCCAGTATTTGAAGGCAGGTGAGAGGTGGCCCCCAAGAGGCCAAGACCATCCAGAGCTGTCTGTTCTGGCAAATTTCATCCTGCAACAATCCTTGGATATATTAAAATAAAGAGATAGAATCCCAATTTTGGCCATGGCCCCCTGCAGCAGAAGGACAGTCCTTTTGTACAGGAAGGAAAGCACAGAACTCCAGTGTCACCCTGGTTTTTCTGAGTTTTTGAAAGTTTTTTGATTGTTCATAAGATGGAGTCAGACTTTTTAGTTACTGCACTTTTCTGCCTTTTCTCACACATGTAACATAAACAAATCCTTTGTTTATCATTCTCTGTCTTTTGTTTGCATATTTCTAACCTGAAAACAATTGTAACTGACAGTTGGTCTGGCCATTTGTCTGGGAGGTGAAAACTCCAGAAGCCAATCCACAGCCAAACACACAAATGTGTAAAAAGTAAGAAATAAACAGGCAGGGGGCTCTCGGCCTTGGCTCAGCCTTGGGCTCTCTCGGAGGAACTCTCTGTCCTGCGAAATCTCTCGTCTCCGTGTGATTGCTTTGCGTATCCCAATCACAAGTGGTGACCCTTCGACATGTGGGAGAAACAGTCTGGTGAGGTTTTCCTTCCCCTCTCTCCCTGTTGTGTGCCTGCCATGCAGGACGCTCTGGTATTTGAGCTTTGGGGGAACCTCTTGGAGCGGAAACCCACTGAGGGGTCTCCCAGGAGGGGCTTCAACATCTGTTCACGTGGGGCAGACAGAGTGGGTTCTTTCACACACCAAATGCTGTGTTCAGTCGGCAGGTGTGGTTCCTCTTGGGGGGAAGTCTGATGGATGCCCTTGAAATAGAATATGATGAGGAGGTTGCAGACTTGTTGCTGCAGTGGAAGTTATTAGAGACGGCTGTGTGGAGGCTGACGCCCCCCAGCTCGCAGGCTGCCACCCCTGTTTCGAAGCTGGATGAGGGGCTGGAGGGGGGCGGGGTCATTATATCAGACCCAGAAGTATTGTCTGAGCCCGAACTTCAGCTCCTGTGTGAGACGGACTCAGCCCCTCCCTCCCCAGTCTCTGCACAGGGTGGTTCTTCCCCTTCGGGCTCCGGCGCTGATCTCCATGGGGAGGGGTGCGTCCCGACCCCGTCGGCGCTGATCTTGGGCAGCGGGGGGCTGGACCCTGCTGAGCCTGGGGCTGGTCCCGCTTCTCCCCACGCCACGGATCCGCCAGAGTGGGGTGGGGCCGCCTCCCCTCCATGCCTTTCCGGTGTTGGTGTTGGGGGCGGCCCGGGGGTGCGGCCTCCACTGTTGTTTGACCAGGATTCGGTCACTGTGCATTGTCTGTGCTGCCGCACAACCATCACCTATCTGATGGAGTTGGGTGAAGCGGCACTCCCTGCTCTGCCACCTGGGCCGGGGCCGGAGAGGGTGCATTGGCCGCTTCTATGCACACGCCACCTGCTGAGGGAGCGCGGGGCGGGGACGTTGCCGGAGGCAAGGTCCCGGTCAGTCCTTCAATGGACACTGCCCCCATGGGCAGGGTGACAGCTCCGCCCTGCTCGGGCGTGGCGGTGCCTGCAGGCCTCCGCCCCCCAGCAGGGACTCTTCTCAGAGGGGTCCCAGACACTCTGCTTACCGCGCCAGCCCCATGGGCTGCGGCTGGGAGCAGTGCTCGCAGGGCAGGGAGAGACTCTGGTAGCGCCAGCTGTGATGGCTGCTGGTGGGGGATGGTGCGACCCCAGCAGTGGCCAAGGTGCTGTCGCTGTCTCCGCCTCAATACAGCCTGAGCTCCCCAGCTGCGCCGGGATGTGTGCCTGCCACAGAGCCCTTTGACCAGTCTGAAGCGGCCGGTGCCACGGCGCTGCTGGCAGGCTCCAGCCCCACCATGGATGCGGCGGGCCCAGCACCATTGGCTGGTCCAGCCTGGCTCTGCTTCCCGCTGTGAGCGTTACGGCGGCGGCGGGCACCGAGGTGTTTAAGTTCAGTGCAAATGGGGACATGGCTGGAATATGGCCGGTCTTTGACAAGAGCAAAGGGCCCCATGCTGTTGGCTCTTCCTCCACAGCCTGGTGGACACTCCCCCCCTCTCAGGTGACCGTATACCCGAGAGACCGCGGGCAATTCTGGGGGGAGGTAAAAGCTAAGGCTGAAGGAATGAACGGTGGTGCTGATGCTGGTACTGGACCTGCAGTGCCTGGTGTTCAGCCGGTCCCCAGCCGAGTGCCTGCCTCTGACCCTGTGGGGTCCACCGGGCAGGATAAGGCAGGTGCTGCTGCTTCATCTGAGGGTCTTCACGCCTTCCCTGTCCTTCAGGGTGCTACTCATAACACCTATCAACCCTTGGCTTGGCAGGCTTTGACAGAACTGCATGATGCAGTTGGGAAGTATGGTCTGGGCTCAGCTGAGGTGATGCAGGTTCTCCGTTAATTTAATGCCAGTCTTTTGACACCCTTTGACATTTGGAGCTTGGCTCAGGCCCTTTTCCCACCAGGTGAATATGACTTCCTTGAGCATAAGTGGACACAGTTGGCAGTCAGAGCGGTGGAACGGAATAGGACACTGGGTCCAGGTGATCCCAGGCGTATGGTTAATACCGATATGCTAATGGGAACAGGCAATTATACCAGGGCTGATGGGCAGGCTGGTTTTGACCTCTTGGTCCAGGATCAGTGCCAGCAGACAGGCATGGCAGCCCTGGTTCAGACCATATATCTAGCTACCCCGCAGGAGTCCTTTGCAACGATTGTCCAGGGAGTTGATGAGCCCTTCCTGTGCTTTGCAGGATGGCTGATTGCTGTGGTTGAGAAGCAGGTGAGTGATCCTGTGTCAAGGAAGCTCATGCTTCCGTCCCTTGCTTGAAGCAACTGCAATTATGTTTGCAAGAGGGTAATTGAGGTGCTTCCTGGGGAACCCTCCATGTCGGAGATGGTTGAGGCCTGTGCAAAGGTATCCCCTTCCAGCCAACAGATGGTTACTGTGACTACAGCTGTGCAGCCAGCTGTGGCTACGATTGTCCAACCGATGGTGACTACGGCGGTCCAGCCGGCCGTGCCTGCGGCCGTGCAACCGGCTGTGGCTGCTGCTGTGCAGCCTGCTTGGGTCGTTCCCCAGGGGGTGCACCAGCAGCAATGGGGTGCTCGGGCCAGGAAGAAACAGGGCAGAAAGGCACAGAAGCCTACAGCTGTCTTGTTTCATTGTGCATGATGTGGAAGGCTGAATCACTCTGCAAACGCATAAGGCAATGGTGCACATGAATGGTCATTTGTTGGTCAGTTCGGGAAACGCAATGCGGAGCGCGAAGGTGAGACGCGTGCCGACACAAATGTCTCTGCCTCAGCCCCAACCAATGGAGGTCTGCTCAGCAGGCTTGCAGCCAGCACCCGCGGTTCAGCAGGTGTTGATGTCTGCACAGCCGAGTCTGTCGTGATTGATTCGGACAAAATACACAAGGTTCCCCTGGATGCCTTTGGTCCCTTGGGTGATGGCATGAGTGCTTTCTTGATGGGGGGATCTAGTGCCACCATTCAGGGTATCATTGTGCACCTGGGACTGATTGATGCGGATTTTTCAGGGCAGATTCACGCAATGGTGAAGCAGGAAAATTAAACATTCAGCCCATTAGCATTGAAATACAGAACCCAGAAATCCCCATTCGAGTAAAACAATATCCGATAGCACTGGAAGGTCGGAAGGGATTGAAACCGGTAGTTGAGAATTGAGCACATCAGGGGGTGTTGGAGTCCTGTGTGTCACCACATAATACCCCCATGCTGCCGGTAAAGAAGCCTGATGGTAGCTACCGACTAGTGCAGGATCTCAGAGCGGTAAATCAAAGAACCATTACCCGCTTTCCAGGAGTAGCTAAGCCAGATACCTCCTAATTACATTTGGCACAGTGTCGTGGATTTAAAGGATGCCTTTTGAACTTGCCCTGTGCATGAGGGCAGTAGGGATTGCCTTTGAGTAGGAGGACCCAGATACAGGTAGGAGAGAACAATTAAGGTGAATGGTGCTACCCCAAGGTTTTACAGAGGAACCAAATCTTTTTGGGAGGGTGTTAGAAAATCTTTGGAAGTCCTTTGAGTTACCCAAAGGAATTAAGCTGCTACAGTATGCAGATGATTTGTTGGTAGCAAGAGAAACTGAAGAGGAAACTAGAAAGGGTACTATTAAGCTTCTAAATTTTCTGGGAGAAAATGGGCTAAAGATACCAAAGTCAAAATTGCAGTTTGTAGAGTCAGAAGTGTGGTATTTAGGTCATTGGATTAGTAAGCAAAAGAAAAAGCTAAATCCTGAAAGGGTTCCAGTAATATTGAACATGGGACCCTCATAGTCTAAAAGAGAAATAGAGCAGCTTTTGAGTCTTTTGGGTTATTGTAGGCAAGAGATAGAAGGGTTTAGTAGAAAAGTAAAATTTCTAAATGAGAAATTAATTAGCAATTGCTTAAAATGGACTGAGAGGGATCAGGAACATTTTGAGCAAGTAAAGAAGCCCTACTGCAAGCTTCTGTACTGAGTCTTCCCAATTTAGGCAAGCCTTTTCAATTATTAATCAATGCAATTGATCAAACAGTTTATGAAGTATTGACTCAAGGTTGGGCAGGAAGCCGAAAGCCAGTAAGATATTATTCCAAATGATGGGAACCAATTAGTAAGAGTTGGCCAACATGCCTGCAAGTTATGGTAGGCACTGCTGTGTTAGTAGAAGAAGCCAGAAAAGTAAACTTTGGGGCACCATTGGAAGTGTACACCCCCCATAATATTATGGGCATCCTTGCTAAAATGGATGGAAAATTGTTAACTGATAGCAGAATATTAAAATATGAGGTTATCTTGATAGACTCTCCTGAATTAGAGCTGAAAATGACAAATATACAAAGCCCCACTCAGTTCCTTTAAGGGACCCAAGGGAAGAATTAATGCATGACTGCACAGAGGTCATAGAGTTACAAACAAAAATATGCCCAGATTTGAGAGAACAAGAATTAAAAGCAGGAGAAAAATTATTTATAGATGGATCATCCCGAGTGGTAGACAGAAGAAAGAAATCTGGGTTTGCCATAATTCGTGGAGGTATACTGGAAGTCAAAGAATCTGGTCCCCTTAGCCCGTCCTGGTGAACACAAGCCTGTGAACTCTATGCATTATTCTGTGCATTGCTGTTATTAAAGGATCGAGAAGGGACCATATACAGCAACTCAAAATATGCCTTTGGGGTAGTGCACACATTTAGAAAAATTTGGAAAGAAAGAGGACTTATAAGCACTCAAAGAAAAGGATTAGTGCACCAAGGATTGATAATTCAAATACATAAAGCTTTGAAGAGTCAAAAAAAGATAGCAGTGATTCATGTGAAAGGCCACCAGAGGGGGAGAAACATTAAAACAAAAAGAAACAATTTGGCTGATGATGAAGCTGAGAAAGCTGCCCTGAGGGAAAACAGCAATGTAATTATGACTTTTCAGGAAGCAGGAACACAACATCAAACACCGTACTTTTCTTTAGCAGAAGTAGAAGCCATGAAAAACCTAGGAGCAAGTCTAAAAGAGGGACAATGGATTCTCCCTGACAAAACCAAAGTTCAAATAGCAGAAAAAGGCTAGACTCATGCTTCAAGGGTAAAAGGACCTATACGAAATAAAGATTGGAAAGTGTTTTTCAGCAGCAGGAGACCTGAAAGTAAAATTTAAAACTACTTAAATTTGATTAAGCCTTTTTTTTTTTTTTTTTTTTTTTTTTAAAGCCTTAATTTATTAAAAAAACTGAGTTGCAAGCAGTTAAACTAAAATTGTAATTAATCCACAACATGAGTGAAGAAAAGCATTTGGTGCCCAGAGGCTATAGCTCACATGGAAAATCGTTTTTGGCTGTAGATTTCACATCATGCTGCAATACATTTGGTGTGCCACGCACATATTGCAAGAATAACCCAGCCCCAGGATATTCAAGATATCCTTAGTACAGAGAGGTCAGAAGCTGCCATCCCGCAGAGAGAAGTTTCCATGTTTCAGCAAGGTTGCTGCAAACACGGTCATCAGTGTGAGCGGTGTAAAGCAGTGACCATGAAGTGGCTGAGACAAAGACATTGGCACAGAACAACTGTACCTTGGGACCAAAGAGATGTAGCTTTTATGATTAATTGTATACAGTGTTTTAGTAGAGTAGAGTGAGACTTTAGAATGCACAACTGGGTTTTAGCACAGATCAACATTGATACTTATATAATAGAAGATCATGTACAAAGAGTATTTATTTATTTAGTGTATCACATGGAACAATTAGTGGCTTTGAAAACCCTCCAGGAACAACAAAGTGTAATAAAAGTAAGATGTGGATACAGTAGGATTCCCAGAAACAACAGAAAAAGATAAATTGTCTTGCTTAACCTGTTCAGGTTATAAAACTCTTTTGATAGTTTCCAATTAAAGGTTTGTGTTTTGTAATTGCACCTAACCTTAATTTATTAGAAAAATTAGGCATTCTGGATTGGCTGTTGATGGCAACTCCATTGAGTTTGGAGGCAGAACAATGCCAATGGGAAGGGATTAGACACTTCCTTGATCAATGGGAACAGCCTGAACAAATTGAAAAATCTTTTAAGATGCCCTCAGCGACTAACAGATTTCATTGAGGAACTGCAATTCCAGAAAAAGAGACTGGTAACACCTGTTACTAAAAGAGTCCAAGAACAAGTGACACACTGGGAGTGTACAAAGCATGGCTTAGAGTGTCGCCCATGGGTTTGTGTTATTTGTACACTTCGCCTTAATTCGTGGTGGAGAGTAACAAGAGCAGAAGAAAGAGAGGGACAACAGATTTGTTTAACTTGTTTAGATTGCATGCGTGAACAGTTAATTTTAAAAAGATTTTTCAGTGATTTTTTTTTAACACCTTTGAGATATGAAGATGGAACATTTTATGCAGTGGTTCAATGAATAGAAAATTTAGACCAAGGAGTTTTTACAATATTAGCTTTTGAGCAGGTGAGAGAGGAAATGATTCATAGTATTATAGAGCACTGTATCATAACTCACAGTTTATGTGGAGAAGGAATTTGTGTGCCACACTATAGACACATTTCTTACGTGAATTGGCATTGAGAATGTGCCTATTGCTGGGGATGAAGACTTCATAATTATCCCCGATGTCAAAGAAAAAACGTGACCAACAAATCAGGTTGTTAACTGAAGTAGTTAAAAAGCAAAACTTATTGTGGTTGACACATCTCTGGAGCTTTGCTGGTTTAGACTAAAAGAGGAAGTAGCTGACTAACCTAGAGAGAGAGAGAGAGAGAGAGGGCAGTGCTGCGAGAACTGTGAGTAATCTGCGCCATCCTTGAAACAAACATGAGGCCAAGGGTACCAGTGAGACCAAATGCACCAGTGACTAGATCCCAGGATATAAACTTTGCTGCCAAGAATCCTGACATCTTGGCCCTTAGCTGCAACCCAAAGGGCCTTGAGGACGGTAGAAAGTCAAAACGTCTGAGGATTATATTCACTGTGTTTGTGGTGATGCCGTTGGCAACTGGGCAAAACTATGGAGCCACTCTGGACAGAGTCCATGAGAGAAGGGAATGAGCAATGCAGGAACAAACAATAATAAAACAAGCAGCACAAGAGTGCAATGAGAGAACAATCTCTGCAAAACCAAAGTCCCAAAAATGTTGATCCCTGTAATAAATGCCATCACTCCATGTGGGTCAAGAACAAGATGAAATTTGTGTTTGTGGCACATCCACATGTTAGTGCTGCCTGATACGATTGCAGCAATTTTATAAATGTTTATGTTAAAAATAGAAAAATGTGTTGGGTAGGGAAAAAATTAGGATTTAATGGACCAGCTCCTTATCCTTATAGCAATCAAATCTGTCCTAAGTATGAATTTTTTGTTTGTTGGTTTTGAGAAAGATGAGAATGGGAATGATCCGAGTATAGGTATAGGAGGTAGAGCACTAAGGAAAAAAGAAGAAAACCCAAAATAAACAAAAGAAATATGAAAAAACAGGCATAGGTAAAGAATTAAAGGAACTGGATAAGCTGTATGAACAATTAAAGCAGCAGTATAGCAACTGGGATTTGACAACCTCAGCTAAGAGCCTTTTTGTAGATTTGATGCAAGAAATTGCTACAGAATTAGGATTATCCAAAGGCTGGATCTGTGGGAATGGCTGAAAGATGGCTGTGGAGAGATGAGAGTCCAGCTCCAGAACAATTTTTAAAATTGAATCATACTCAAATTTCCAAGATATTAAAACCACCAGGAGGATGGATTTTGAGTCACCAAGTAATTGGAACAGTCTGTATGACTTGAGAAGGAAGGAAATATAATGAAGTGGTAGGATATACTCCTTGTATATCTAACTTAGTAGTTAATTTGAATAATAAAATTAAGACCTGACAACCAAAAACTTTTACTGGGTATTGGGGAATAACAAAGGAAATGAATTGTGAGTGGAAAAATCAAACTGATTTGTGCTGGCATAAAAGTCCTGGAGCTAACCCCACCAATCCAAAAAAAAAAGACCTAAAATCCTATTTGGAACAACCAGAAAAAACAGATAGTAAATGGAAAGCCCCTGATGGAATATATTGGATTTGTGGGCAATGAGCATAGAGTGAATTACCTCAAAAGTGGGAAGGAGCCAGTACCTTAGGAGTTATACGACTCTCCTTCTTCGTCATACCAAGGTCTAGGAGCAATATGCTGGGAACACCACTTGATGAGACTCCTGAAAGGAATAAAACAGATTTAAACCTCAACTTCCCAAAGGCAGGGGGAAACCAGGAATGAGGGAAAGACAAATGGCCTGCAGAAAGAATCATAACGTATTACGACCCAGCAACTTGGGCTGAGGATGGATCTTGGGGATATAGGACCCTAATTTATCTATTGAATCGATTGAGGAGACTCCAGGCAGTATTGGAGGTTGTATCAAACCATACTTTTGATGCCCTGAATTTACTGGCCAAGCAGCATTCACAAATGGGAGCATTTGTATATCAAACCAGAATTGCCCTCGATTATCTGTTGGCTGAAGAAGGGGGAGTTTCAGGAAGATTTAAGGAATCTGAGTGCTGTGTAGAGAGAGTTGATCATGGGAAATACATCACAAAACTTGGTGGAGAAATTAAAAGGGTGGCACACATACCTGTTCAAAAGTGGAATTCTATTCTAAAAACGGATTGGTGGGATAACCTCATTGGAGGAGCCTGGTGGAAGAAGGTGGGATTTATGCTGTTATATTCTGGATTAGGATTGTTATTCTTACCATGCATGATTCCATGTCTTACTAGAATAATCCACCCAGTGATACAAGAAATGCAAATGACAGCAATGCCCATTGATCCAGAATTGATAGCAAAAGGGAAACCAGATTATTTGATGATATTAAAAACTAGACCTACTCACACTCAAAAGAAAGGACCTGAAGAGATGCTGACTGAACATAAAGAGACTACTCTAACACAAGAGATGTTAACCAAATTTGAGAAGGATTGTGAAAAGCTTGATGCAGCATGGGAGACATTAGAAAAATTAGAGGCTGAAATGAGAGACCGTGAAAACCTGCATTATTAGGAATTTAGAAGAAATCGAGACTCAGGTTTAATTAAAAATTAAAAATGAATCAATATGATTAAAAAGAGAAATAGGGTAAATTGTAATAAATGAAAATGATTCATGCTAACTGTAACTATATTAATATTTTAGAAATATATATTTTAGAAAGTATTCGTGAAAAGTAATAAAGGGAAAAGTAGATGTGATTGTGTTACAAAGCAGATGGGCCCCTTGGCAGATGCTACATGAGAAAAATGAGATACAGGATGCAGTTTGAGATAAGCAAAGTTTCAAAGCTGGATTCGCCAAAGCTGGGACTAATCCAAGGTAGGGAGATGGGCCCTTTTCAGATGTTATGGGATACAGGATGTCTTAAGACAGAACTGGCCTTGAGATGGACAAAGCTGGGACTATTCCAGGGCAGGGAGTTTGGGTGGTGTTTTGATCCATGAAATAATTACTTTTTGGAACATAATGCTTATTTATGTATAATGCAAAACTTAGAGCGCACGCATAATCAGTACGGTTATTCATAGGACGAGAGGAAGACGCTGAGCCTTCCTCTGAAGAAGGCCACCAAAAAGCCACGAAGACCCCCTAACAACAAGTGGAGTATGCACTATGTAGTATAGTGACATAGATTTTACAAATTAAAAATAGGAATTTACTAGAAATACTAATTAATATATATTAGCATACAGTTGCTTATTAAATTAGACATACAGAGCTTCATTTAAAACCCTTCCTTCCTTCCTTCCTTTCCTTCCTTTCCTTCCTTTCCTTCCTTCCTTCCTCCTTTCCTTCCTCCTTTCCTTCTCTCTCTCTCTCATTTCTTTCTTTCTTTCTTGGAAGCAGGTGCCCTTAGCTTTCAAAATCACTGCCCCTCCACCTCAGCCCTGCACAGCACAGCACCTTAAACTCAGCCTTCCCAATTTCAAGGCAACCTCCCACAAGACACTTCCAGGCCCCAAAATTTCTAAAATCACCAGCAGCCTTTAAAAACTGCTTCTTGCTTTCCCACCCTCTACTCCCCTACTCCAAGAACAAAAACCACCCCATCCCCCCACTGCAATCCCTACCCCTCCAAACTTTCCTGCCACCCCCACACTGCAATTACACCCAACATTACACTGATCCATCCCATCCCATCCCATCCCATCCCATCCCATCCCATCCCATCCCATCCCATCCCATCCCATCCCATCCCATCCCATCCCATCCTGGCAGGAAGTCCCCTCCAACCAGCCCTTGCACACTTCCAGCCATTCCAGGGCAGCCGCAGCTTTTCCTCCCACTCTGTGCCAGGGCCCCACCGCCCTCCCAGGGAACAAGTCCATCCCCACATCCCAGCTCACCCTGGCCCCAAGCAGTGTCCAGCCATGGCCTGTGTCCTGGCGCTGCAGGCCCTTGGCAAGAGTCTCTCCCAGCCAGCAATTCCTGCTCTTCCCTGCTCTGGGGCAGCAGCTGCAAGTTGATTTGCTCCCTGGGCTCTGGCCCAGCCCCAAGCCAGGGC
>JANEHK010001129.1:1029-11539 GCA_025960845.1 Tachycineta bicolor | reverse complement strand
AGAAAGAAAGAAAGAAAGAAAGAAAGAAAGAAAGAAAGAAAGAAAGAAAGAAAGAAAGAAAGAAAGAAAGAAAGAAAGAAAGAAAGAAAAAGAAAGAAAGAAAGACAGACAGACATTAATTTCAAGAAAGGGAATGAAATCTTGTGATTTCAATCAAGATTAACTGGGCAAGATTCCGTCCCTTTCCCTGCACTTCTTGATATCCTATTCACCCTATGTTTTTTACAAGCTTTCAAAATTTTCCATTTTCACTTTATGATTGCATTTCTTCAATTTCTTTTCCTCATCTGTTTTTTACCTTTCTTGCCTGATTTCAGCATTTGCATTGGAGTACCTTTGTCAGGTGTTGGTCACTGGCCCTGATTTCTCATTATTTTTTATTCACAGTTTTTCTCATCATATCTCCCCTCATGAGTGTTTGTTAGGCTTTGTTCCCTGTTTTCAAGATTTCATTCCCTTTCCCAAAAGACTTAAGACTTTCCTGAAGGGAATTAAATCTTGCTATGTCAGTAAAGATAAATTGGGCAAGCTTCCACCCCATTCCCTGCACTTCTTGTCATCACATCTAATTTTTTCTTTTCATGTTCTTTCAAACTATTCCCTTTTTAATTTTAAGCTTGCATTTCTTCAATTTCTTTTCCTCTCTTTCTTTTATTTATCTTTATTACCTGGTGTCAGCATTTGAATTGGAGTACATTTGGCAAGTGTTGGTCCTTTTCACTGCCCTTGATTTCATCTCAGTCAGCTGGGTCTCAATCACTCCTGTTCCAAATTATCTCGGATTTTTTCATTCGCTCTGTTTCTCTTCATATCTCTTTTCCTGAGCGCTTGCTAGACTTTTTTCCCTCTTTTCAAAATCTCATACCAGTTCCCAAAAAGAAGACTTTCTTTTTGGGAAAGGGCAATGAAATCATGCAATGTCAGTGAAGATTAATTGGCAAAGCTTCCATCACTTTCACTGCACTTCTTCTCATCCCATTAACATTGTCCTTTTCACGTGCTTTCAAAATTTTCCCTTTTTCATTTTAAGCTTCCATTTCTTAGATTTCTTTCCTCTTCCTCTTTTATTTAATTTTCATGCCTGATGTTAGCATTTGAACTGAGTACTTTTTGCAAGTGTTGGTCCTTTTCAGTGCCCCTCATTTCATCTCAATCCATTTGGTCTCCATCACTCCAGTTCTAAATTTCCTAGGTTGTTTTCATTCGCACTCTTTCTCATCATATCTCCTCTCATGAGCATATCTTAGGCCTTGTTCCCTGTTTTCAATTTCAATGAAGATTAATTGGACAAGCTTCCGTCCCTTTCCTTGCATTTCTTCTCATCCTATTCACTTAGTGCTTGTCACATGCTTTCAAAATTTTCTCTTTTTCAGTTAAGGCTTGCATTTCTTCACTTTTTTTTTCCTCTCCTTCTTTTATTTCCATTTTTTGACTGATTGCAGCATTAGAATTGGAGTACTTTTGGGAAATGTTTGTCCTTTTCACTGCTCCTCATTTCTTCTCAGTCTATTTGGTCTAAATCACTCCTGTTCCAAATTTTCTCCTCTTTCTTTTTTTTTTTTTTAATTTGCACTGTTTCCAATCATATTTCCTTTCCTGAGCAATTAGTCTACTGGTTCTCTGTTTTCAAAATTTCAGTGAGTGTTACTTGGGAAACTTCTGTCATTTTCCTTGCACTTGTGGTCATCCCATTGGATTTTGGCTTCTCATATGCTTTCAAATGTTTTTATTTTCCATTTTAACCTTGCATTTCTTCAGTTTCTAATCTTCTCCTTCTATTATTTCAATTTCTTGCCTGATGTCAGAATTTGATTTGTAATAATTGTGGCAAGTGTTGGTCCTTTTCAGTGCCCCTCATTTCATCTCAGTCCATTTGGTCACAATCACTCCTGTCCCAAATTTTCTCGGTAGTTTTCATTTGCACAGTTTCATCATATATCATTACCTGAGCGTTTGTTCGACTTTTTTCTCTGTAGTAAAGATTTCATTCTTTTTCCTGAAAGGAAGACTTTTTTCTCGGATATGGAATGACATCTTGCTATTACAGTGAAGATTAATTGGGCAAGCTTCTGTCCCTTTCCCTGCACTTCTTGTCATCCCATCCATTTTTGAATTTTCACATTGCGTGTGAATTTTTCCTTTTTCCTTTTAAGCTTGCTTTTTTATCAATTTCTTTTCTTCTCTTTCTTCTATTTACCTTTCTTGCCTGATTTCAGCATTTGAATTGGAGTACTTTTGGAAAGTGTTGGTCCATTTCAGTTCCCTTCATTTCATCTCAGTCCATTTGGTTTCAATTATTCTGGTTCCAAATTTTTCCATAGTTTTCATTTGCACTCCTTTGCAGCATATCTCATTTCCTGGGCATTTATTAAACATTGTTCTCTTTTTTCAAGATTTCAATGAAGATTACTTGTGAAAGCTCCTGACCCTTTCCCTGTACTTCTTGTCATCCCATTCACTTTTCTCTTTTTACATGCTTTCAAAATATTCCCTTTTTCAATTGAAGATTGACTGTCTTTTATGTCTTTTCCTCTCCTTCCCTTTTTTCCATTTCTTGCCTGATTTCAGCTTTTGAATTGGAGTACTTTTATCAAGTGTTGGTCCTTTTCACTGCCCCTCATTTCATCTCAGTCCATGTGGCCTCTCTCACTCCGGTTCCATATTTCCTTGGTTTTCATTTGCACTGTTTCTCATCATATCTCCTTTCCTGAGTTAGACTTTGTTCCCTATTTTCAAGATGTCAGAGAAAATACATCCTTTTGGGAAAGGAAAATATAAACTTGCAATTTCAATGAAGATTAATTGGGCAACCTTCTATCCCTCTCCCTGCGTTTCTCGTCAGCCAATTCAATTTTTGATATTCACATGCAAATATTTTCGATTTTTCGATTTTGATTCAAGCTTGCATTTCTTCAAGATCTTTTCCCCTCCTTCCTTTATTTCTATTTCTAGCCTGATTACAGCATTTGAATTGGAGTAATATTTGCAAGTGTTGGTCCATTTCACTGCCCCTCATTTCATCATCCCTATCTCTCCCAACTATCACTAAACCCCTCACACTGCAATCCTCACTTTACACTACACCTTGCCATGCCCCACCGCCCTCCCAGGGAACAAGTCCATCCCCACATCCCAGCTCACCCTGGCCCCAAGCAGCGTCCAGCCATGGCCTGTGTCCTGGCGCTGCAGGCCCTTGGCAAGAGTCTCTCCCAGCCAGCAATTCCTGCTCTTCCCTGCTCTGGGGCAGCAGCTGCAAGTTCATTTGCTCCCTGGGCTCTGGCCCAGCCCCAAGTCATGGCTGGGACCTTTCCCCAGGACTCTGTGGCCACTGCAATGCTCACAGCTCTGAGGCTGCTGCAGCTCCAGGAGCCTTTGGACACCACTCCCGGGCATGCTCAGGCTGCCACTGTTGTGCTGTCTGTGCAGGGCCAGGGCCTGCACTCCATGATCCTGCTGCCTCTTATTACGATCTGCGCATACAAGCAGAGGTCATGATGGTTTGTTTACTGATCTCAGAGTGCAAAACACAGCACAGAGGGGATTTCTGTATGAATCAGAAAAAATGCACTTTTTATTGATTGACGATAGCAAGTGTGATAGAGGGATTAAGAGTGAGAGAAAGAGACAGAGAAAGAGAGAGAGGAAAAAGGGGATATAGCTACCAAACGTGGAGATGAAATCCTGGTGTTTTGGTTGATGGGTGTGCCTTTCACGTTGGGGAGAGTCTCTCTCAAAATCTCTGTTTTACTCAGGGTTTTTATATAGTCCTCCATTGTGGGGAGAACAGATTATAAGAATAACTTGATTGAAGCCACCAAGGGGGAACAGGTAGTCCATGTTCTCAGCAGTAAGCGAGAGCCATTATCTTCTTGGTCCAACGACCACGCCTGCAGGCAAACATCTCGCTTTGGTTAAGTCAGCCCCACTCCCCATACTAGGGTTGTAGGGGTCTCATGTCTCAGTTCCTTGAGATGGGCTTTGTACAGAGGTCTCAATCTCAGTCCTTGGGAGGGGGCTTCAATCTCCATCTGTCACGGTGACTGTGGAGCAGATGAGGGATCTTCTGTGGAGGATCACCAAAGTTTCCCCAGAAAGTCCACTTGACCAAGAGGTGGGGAAATTCATAGGCTATTGTCGTGAAGCAAAGGCTATTGTTGTGAAGCAAAGACCAGGAAGCAGGTAGAAATGTCAGGTACAGCACTGCCATTACACTGCTCAAAGCCATTGTACCGTGGCGTGCTGACACAGGAAAATGCACCTGTGGACAATTGGCAAACATCCACCTTGAGCAGGCCAGAACTGCAGTGGGGTCTTCAGGGTCCTTATGACAATCGTGAGGCAGATGAGGGGAACTTCAGACAGACTCTTACACCACCCCATGACTCACGATTGTCTTTAAGTGATCTTCATAGTGTCCTTGCAAAGTCTTCAGGACTCGTCAGCGTTGGTAGTATATCCCGAAGAACAGAGACAGCATGTAGGGAGAGAGAGAGAAAGAAGGGAAAGGAAAAGTAGAAAAGGAAAAGGAAACAATAAACAAATATCTAATTACTAAACAGATCATAAATAATTGAAATAATAATAATAATAATAATAATAATCAGTGTTAATTAAAATAATTCTTTCAAAACAAATCACAAATAATCAAAAGTTTTTTTCACAAGTTGACAAAAGGAAATAATTTCAAAACATACATTCAATTTTTCTAATTGCCTTGTGTCAATAGCCTTGGGGATGTCCATAGAAGAGAGGACATCTGCCAGGTTATGAGCATTAATTATGGACATCAACCGTGTTAACCGTTTCATCATTCTCCAGCTCATAATGAATAAAATTGCTGATAAAAGAAAACCAATTAAAACTAAAATCAAAAGGACAATGATGGGATGACACCATTTGTTCAAGGCACTTGTGGCAGTAGGTGACCACCCAAAAAGAATATCCCACCTCCTGTGCTCGACAACTTTTCTTACCCTTTCTATAATGCAATGTATTTATTTCACCTTATGATGAACAGTTATCAGGGTTTTCTGTCCGTCTTTCTTGATCTTTTCCAAAATTTCTATTAAGTCCTGATGAAGCAACAATTGCTTTACCAGAGTAAGGTTCATTCCAATGGGAATAGGTGATAGTTTGTGAATTAGTGTGTAATTTGAATGCAAAAGGTAATGAGTGCTTTATAAGAAAAAATGCATCCTGTGATTTTAGTAAAATTGCAAGCACAAAAATTTGATTTTTAGTATCTACTACAACATTTTCGACAAATACAATATCACGGGTAGTTCTAAAGCATGCACAACCATTACCTATATATATATAAGGGCTGTTTCTGGACCCTCATTGGGATGAATTTCAAAATGACAGATATTTTGCTCTGTATCCAGAGAAATATCTTGAGCTATAACTGCATTACTTTCACAGATTAACCCTTGTTGTTCTCGGACAATACAGGATTCTAAGTTAACAGCTTGCCATTTCTCACCAATCTGACGGGCCCATTCCCTATGCTTGGAAGGATAGAGAATAGCTCCATCATGATTCAATCCTAATGCAATGATAGAGAATATCAAATGCACTGAGGCATTACATATGGTTAACACAAAAGCTGTGGCTGTGTTTGTAACGGGATTGTAAGTAAAATTCACTAAGTTCCACCAGTATTGGAATTCTTCTTCAAAATCAGTGGCATTGTCCCAAATTATTTCCCAGGAAAAGTGCCTTTTTCACCTTCTCTTATAATAGAGGCAGCAACTGACTGCATCCACAGTTGAGCCTGGGTACAGCTGAGGGCCAAAGAAACATTGTTTTGTGTAGCACTGAGCACATCAATTACCAATTTACGGTCATTCACACTTACCTTTTCCCAATTTGGTAATATGTTTGATAACAACCACTGTTGTGTTTCCAAAGCCAAGAAGGACGACTGTAGTGGATGTTGTAATTTGGTCAGCTCTTTAGTTGTGGCAGCCAATTTATTCAGTATTCCTTCTGAATCAATATTATTTAGAATTCCCAATCCTGTTCCCGTAACACCAGTTATGTCTCTAAAGTGTCTGCTTTTCAAAAGAGTTCCGCTTTCGCAACCAGGCTGTCCAACCTTCAAAGGAAGTCTGCAAGAAAGGTGAACAAGCTGGCTGAATTTCTGAGACATTATTTTCCATCAGCAATTTGGCTTGCTTAAGAGACCGTGCTGGACTGAACAGTATTTGTTGTTGTCCTGTCTTCCTAATTATATATGGTCCGATTTCAGAAATTCTCGGGCTACGCCTAACCAGTGGTTGGGTTGGAGTGTTGGTAATATGAGCTGTAGTAAATTGGGCGATAACATTGATTTTAAATTTAAAAGAAAGCCCTTGAGTATTTTTGGCCCAAAGACAAACTACTTCTACAGTTTGTGCTAGTGTGAAATTGTGCCAACAATCCTGCATGCTTGGGTGTGTGCAGACCTTTTTGTGCTTATATATTTGGTTTGTCAGAACACTGATGGAGGTTGCCTTAATATAGGTGGTTCCATTAATCATTCGACACACCCTATAATAATTTTTTCTCCCACTATCCCTTGAAGCTGCCTAGTTTTTTGTTTTTCCCATTCCTGCCTAGTATATACCTGATTTTAATGCATAACAACAGCTGATAGGTTTAAGTCTTTCACATTTCCCATAGAGGTAGTAAAATGAACAAAAGCTTGGTACCAGGACCATTCGGTATCAAATTGAAAAAAGGAGTTTTCAGTCTCTTTCACTTGTTCGGGGGTGACTATTGTACTCAGTGTGGGCTTTCTTATGGAGTTTAGCTTAAATTTATAAATTAAACCTTTAAGGCCCGATGGATTCGTCAAGTTATTTTGCCAATGGCACATCACATAAGTTGGCTTGACCAAAACAAAGCTTTACCAGCAATCAGTTGTTTCATCATTACAATCTTTTGTAATTGCAATATTGTTGGTTCTGGGGCCTGAAGTGTAATTACCCACATACTCTTGATGGCAGCACAGGGTAAGGGGAATTTGTTTAGTACAATTCCACTTTTCTGTAGGGCACAGTTCTGCTGTAGAGGTATACAAATAGTTTTTTCCACCTGCTTCTAAAAAATTTCCAGCAATTGTAGTGGAGGAGGCTTTCTCATGGAGAGATCCTTCACCTTTTCTGCATGCTATCATATTTACTTCACCCACTGTTCCACTTAGGGTTTTGATCCACTCCTTCCAATCCCATCCCCACTCATTTAGATGGTATGCCTCAGAGCCATGCTGCACTACAGTTGCTCGTTTTGGATGGCAATCTTTGGGATAAGATCCTAAAACATTGTGCTTGATGATAGCTTCAGCCCACAGTCACTCCAAAGAATCCTGGCCGTGGTATTGTGGTAGGATGCAGAAAAATATCACCAGTTTTAATCATGGTTTAGTTGATCCTCATGTCCCTCGGGGTTCTTCTGTAAAAGTAAACAACAGAAAAACCCTGCCACTAGGAGGCAGAGACAATGGTTAGAATGATGGAATTATCCAGGGTGGATTTATCCAATGCTCTTTCCCTAGGGCATCAGAGGCTGCCCATGCATAGTTATTCAGCAGGGATTTTAGTACTAGGGGTACTTCCCCTACAGTAGGAAGATCCACCAGAACCGGTTGTCCAGGGTAATGTGCAGGATTCTTGGGATCATCAGGTCCCTGTAGTGAAGGAATCATGTTTGGAGCTGTTGGGCAGAAAGCAGTGATTTTGGGACACCTGTTTAGTCCCCATCTACCATTCACGCCTTTAACTGCTTCCCATAACCGGACATCCCAATTTCCCTCCTGTGGTTTCAGAAGTTGTTTCAAGAGACCACTGGTCCTTTCTAGGATCCCGTTAGCTTGAGGGTAGTAAGGGGTGTGAAAAATCCATTTAATCCCTTCACTTTTTGCCCAGTCCTGTACAACTCTAGCAGTGAAGTGGGATCTGTTATCCGATTGAATTTCCTGAAGTTTTTGGAATATTCCAAACCACTGCTGTAAAGGTGATGTCTCAGAGAGCAGCCGGCGTCAGTCACGCTCTTCACAGAAGTAATGGTGAATGCTCGTTTATTGTGGGTACACAGGGTTCTTTTATACATATAATTCTTGTGCATAAGCTGTTCATGGGGCATTTTGCTACTTGCTATTGGCTACCTCCTACGAGCCCTAAGAGGCTGTGCTATTGGCTAACGTTACCTGCATAAGCATTCCTTTGCAGTTACCTGTTTACAACTTTGTTCAGGGGCCAACGGCTCGTTCCCACACTCTTCGACCTTGGAGTGCTAAGGCAAAGAGCATTTTCCCAACACTGCAAGGCCTCTCTGTTTCTATCTCCAGAAATCCTTCTACAATTCCTGCTTTTTCTTTTGCACAAGCCAAGCATTAGTCATTGTCTTACACAACATATTCTTAATACAAGACATTACACAACTTAGTACTAATAATCCTACTAATACAAGTAATAATATAATAAACACTTGTTTAAAACCAAACTTCAGCCATTCCATAATCCCAAGGGCACTTAACTAATCTCTAAATGCATCATCACTTTCTTTTAAATCATGTAATTTGTTCTTCATTAATTGCAAATTCCTTATGAATTGATCCAGAATGGTCAGACAGGTTCATGCAGCACATTCCTTTAAACTCTTCACACCCACGGTTATGCACTAAAAGCAAAAATCAATCGCAGTGCAGTTTTGCAACACAGCATGATTAACACTGGTAACATCCGCTAATAGCTCTTCTAAAGTTTGGCTAGTGACATTCAATTCTGATTTGGTCCAGCATGCCATCTGCTTTAATGTGGTCATTGCTCTAGCAGCCGTTGCTCCTGGTATAATGTCATGAGTTAGTATAGTTTGGTTTTTTAGTTATAAAAGAATGTAAAATAATTCTCCAGGTCAGAACCTGGGAATTGCTTTGGAAGAGACAGAGACTTATTAGAGAGTTAGTTAGAATATTGACATCTATTCTGACTACTGAAATTGTTAGCTGCGACTCTGGGAAGTACCATATAAAGCCCCTTGATTTCCTGTAAGTAAGTATTTTTCCTTCTTCCTTTGGCCCGAGAGAGACAGGTAACATCGAGCTGGGCCTGCTGCTCCCCCCTTTTTGGGGCAGGGGGGAGCTGGCCTGAGGCCTGGCTGGATTCCATCGGCTCCCGGGTGAAGGGGCGGGAAGGAGAGGTTGCTGTTTTGCAACAGCTACTTTCTCCAAACTTCCCTGGAGCAGGGAGAGATCTCTTCTGAGCCCTGATAAGAGCTATGGGCACCATTTGAGCTGAAGCCATCCCGATTTACACTGAGGGGTGGGCTGAGAAGGCATTTATGATCCTGCTTGATTTTTTTTTTCTTTTTTTTTTTTTTTTTTTTTGTGATTCCAGACTGCCTGAGTGCTCTGATCTCTGATGTTCTTGTGAGTTCTTCTTCCCTCATCAGCTCAGCCTTGAACAGCTAACATCACGAGCTACAGAGAGGAGACAAAGACTCCGAGCAGATGTAACTCTTTCTTAGCAACATGAAGATTTCAGAGCTTAGCCCTTCTCTGAGAGAGTAAGAAAGGACAGACTGAACATAAAGAACAGCATGAAGTCAGTAAAGCAGAAGTGAAAAGACTATTGGGACAGAGGGTTGAAGAGTTAGTTGTTCTATTCTTACTTGAGCCCTAGAAATGAACTATTTAATTCATTCCTTTAAATCATGGGAAAGATAGGCATTTGGGGAGATGATTGTTTTAATTTGTGTGTAGATTTAAGCAAAGGTGTTTGTGATGAACTAAGTAATATCCTATAAGATGCTTGAACAGAGATAAAGATGAGAAGCCCCCTGCGCCAGTGAAGAAGTAAGAAGATATCGCTGTACCTTGAAGTGAAGAATCCTTTGCTTTAGAGTTATTCATCTTTAAAAGGTGACACCCCAGTATGCAAAAGTCTAAGACCCATAAGCAGCTTAGGAAACTGCTCCTGGGAGGGTCACAAAGGCAGGTTTCTCCAGGCAGTTGTTTTTGTGACAGTTTAAAACCCAAAAGAGAACTGTTCTACGTAGTCAGTGGGATCCATGACTCTAGAAGATACTCTTCCCCTAATGAATTGATAGAATACTATTGTCAGATAGTGAAACTGACTGAAAATTACAAGTTTTATCTCTTTATGTTGTTTTGTAAGAAAGTGAACTGTTTGTAAGGGGAGAGAGGAGTTTTTTAAAAGTTTCATTCTGTTTTCGTTTTTTTTCCAACTTATTTTTTCTATTCTTTTAGTGTCTGTTAATAAACCTATTTGTTAATTTTAAAGTTAAGCCTGCTTTGTTTTTCTCCTAGTCTCTCTCAAACAGGAAAGGTAAATACCAAGACCAAAATTTGGTGAACATGAAACCACTACAGGAATTTTGGGGCCTGGAAGTGTCTTGTTGGAGGTTGCCGTGAAATTGGGAAGGCTGAGTTTAAGGTGCTGTGCTGTGCAGGGGTGATGTGGAGGGGCAGTGATTTTGGGAGCAGGTGCCCTTACCCTCCCAAAATCAC
>JANEHK010001128.1:1000-14693 GCA_025960845.1 Tachycineta bicolor | reverse complement strand
AACAACAGCATGAAGTCAGTAGCCAGAGTAAAACCACTTTTATGACAGACAGTTGAAGAGTGGGTTGTTCTATTCTTACCTGACTTATGGAAATCAAGTCTATATTTCGGTCATTCCTGTCAATCCTGGGAATGATATGCATTTGGGGAGATGATTGCTTTTTGTAGAACTGTAAGCAAAGGTGCTTGTGAGAGACTTAGTCATATCTTAGAACATGCTTCAACATGGAAAGATGAGAAGCTTCTGCCCTAGTAAAGCAGTGAGAATATCTCTCTGTACCTTACACTTAGCGATGCTTTGCTTTGAAGTTTTTGATCATTCAAAAATGACAGCCTACTATGCAAAAGTCTAAGACCCATGACCTGTCAGCAGCTTAGGCAACTGCTCCCGGGAGGGTCACCAAGGCAAGTTTCTCTGGACGGTTGTTTTTGTGCCCCTTTAAAACTCACAAGAATACTGTTCTAAGCTGTGTTTAGGATCCATGACTTCACAGGATAGTCTTCTCCTAAAAAGTGGAAGAAAGACTTCTATCAGAAACTGAAAGTGACTGAAAATTGCAAGTTTTGTCTCTTTCTCCTGTTGTGTAAGACAGTGAACAGTTTGTAAGGGGAGGGAGAAGTATTTCTAAGTTACATTCCATTTCATTTTCCTTTCCAATTTCCTCGTTTTCTACTCTTTTGCTCTATGTTCATTACCTATTTGTTACTTTTTAGGTTCCGTCTGCTTCGTTTCTCTCCTAATGCACAGTTTAAAACTTTAACTTTGACACTGACTCATCCCCCCAAAGCCGAGGTTGAGTAGAGGGGATAGGCTTTTGGGTGAATGTGGACTCCTTCTTTCAGGGTTCTGAAGGCTGCTCCATGCTTCCGTCCCTTCTGTTCTGTTGAAGTCTCTGTTCATCACGGCGACGTAGGTGTGCTGGGACACCTGAGGTCTTGTCCCAGTTGATTTATTCGTTCTGCAGGTGATCTTCTTCCTCACCTACAAGGTGCTGCGAGCCGTTCAGCACGTAGACCATGAGCTAAGCGTGAGGTGCTGTTGGCTGCAGCGCCCTCGTGTGTTCTTTGCAGGGATGGCATTCTGCTTTGAAATGATTTGTCAATGAGAGGGATCCCCCTTTGGGCCACTTTTCAGCCAGGCTGTGTGGTTCCCATGCTGTCCTAGGGCACAGTGATGTCTGTCGTGCTGCTTTAGCTGCAGAGTAGTAGCGGATGTCCCCAGTATGACTTTGATGAACCTTTTGCAGACAGGAAGATGAAGGTGTGGCCAAGCCTTGGGGGGGGATAGGATGTGCTGCTGCCATGGGTGTCCTTGAGCTGTTGTGTCTGTAGTCAGCAGTGCAGAAGAGCAGTGTGCCCTGCAGCACCTGCTGTTCAATGTCCTCAGGGAGGCGGTGAGACCAGGTCAGCAGGAGGGTTGCAGGACCTGGGCTTGAGCCGTGACACTGGCTGTGTTGTCCTTGGTGAGTGTGGGTGCATTGCTGTCTCCTGTGGTCAGGTTTGGCCAGTCAGGCCATCCCAGGGTCCCCTCATGGAGTCAGCTGTCGTGGTTACGTATCCCCTGGCAGAAGGGGCAGGCAGATGCGTGCTGCCATCCCGCATGTGTGAGGTCAGCAAGCTGTGGAGAAGCTGTTAGGAGGCTGCTGAGCAGCAAGTGGCTGAGGAGAAAAGGCTGCAGAAGGAAATGTCCAGCTCTGTTTTGCAGTGCTCCTTTGGATGGCAGCAATTAAGAGCAGAATGGGGTACAGGGGCTGCTGGAAGTTTGGCCATGGGAGGGCTTTTAAGGCATCCGTGCGTCTGCGGTGTTTGGAGATGGGCTGTACTTGAGTGACATTTGGCCCTCAAGAACAGGGTGAGGACCAGATGAACACCGACCTGTGTTCCTTTTGGTGCTTTCTCTGCAGGGGATTCTCTAGCTAGAGTCCACCAGATGGCGCTGTCAGTGTCCCCCCCCCCCCCCTCCGGCCGCCGCCGCGGGTGTGCCCGGTGGCACAGGTGGTCTTGCAGCAGGTGGCCTGTTTGCAAGTGTCTGTGTGTGCAGAGCTAGGAAGATGCTGCCTCCTGAAAGAGGAGGCATGCAACAAGACCTCTGACAGCAGCATCAGGCAGCACACAGCCCAGGTGAGCACCAACTAATTTATTTTTTTCTTTTTCCTTTGTTTTTTTTTCTTTTCTGTCATCTGGGAAGCTCTTAGCGTGATCCAGGTGCAGCACTGTCGTGGAGACATGCTGTGTGAGGTGTCAAGAGGTGCAGGGCCAGATGTGCTTGAGGAATAGAAATGCAGCTACTGCTCGGGTGGACAGGGAGAGTGGAGGTCCCTCAATGCCCCTACTCAGTGCCAGTGCCAGCCTGGGCTTCCGTTTTGAAGAGGCAGAGTGGAGGGAGTGAAGGATGACGTACAGGGCAGATTCAGGCCAATCTCCCCCATTCACCCCTCCCCTTCTTTCTTACTTCTCCCCTCTTCTGCCACCGATGCAGTGGTGGTGAAGAAGATCCATTTGTGGCCTGAGTTTTGGCCCAAGGCTTCCCAGAAGCCCAGGGCAGAGGATGGGACAGTGCTCTCCTCTGATAAAGGTTTTGCAGTCGTCTTTCCTCAGGTGATTCGGTTGCTACCAATGCCCTGTTGGGTTAGGTGTCCCTTGGGAGCAGCATTTTGCAGACTGCCAGGATGCTGACTGTCGTGGGTCAAAAGAGAAACGTGTTGTCTCCATCTAGGCATGCTGTCTTTGTTTCATGCTACTCCTGCTCATTCTACAGGGCACTTTGTTGTTCCTTTCCTCCTCTGCCTAGTTTTCACTGCCACTACCCATTTCCTCATGGCAGGAGGGGCTGCTCAGATTTTTCAAAAACCAGCCACTGCCTAGAGATTTGGTCCCCCCTGCCATAGCCACGTTTCCTTTCTTCTCTTCTGTAGCTTTTTTTTGTCTACGGTTTCCCAAGATGTCGCTCACAGAATTGGCCATGCAAAGGCTGCTTTGCTCTTCCTGCTTTTTGTTCTTGAGGATCCCTTCAGTATTGCAGGTCTCAGGCTTTGATGCTGGAGGTTTCCTACCTGTGTTTTCTCTTGGTTGTGCTGGTGTTTCAAGCTTCCTTTCCATTCCGGTCTCCTACTTGGTGGAGAAACGTGCAGCTCCTGGAGCGTCTGATGTGGAGGGCCATTCAGGTCACTTGGGGACTGGAGTCTCCGTGTTGGAAAGTGAGGCTGGGGGAGCTGGGCCTGTTGTAAGTGTCAGCACCGAGCAGGGACCTCCTTTATGCCTGTCACTACTTGAAGATGGGGTGCTAGGAGGCTGCAGCGAGCCAGGTTCCTGTTGGTACCAAGGCTTGGGACAGGAGCTTATGGGCAGCAAGTCATGCTGCAGGAAGTTCCAGGTGGATAGGATGAATCTATTGCGTGTGAGGGGGAGCAAGCACCACAACAGGTCGTCCCGAGAGGTTGTGGCGTGTCCCCCACTTGCGCTCCTCCAGAACCGTGTGGACACAATGTTGTGCCATGTGTTGTACAAGGATCCTGCAGTAGTAGGATGGGTGCAACTGATGAGCGTCTGCGGTTGCTTACAGCCTACCGCTGCGATCCTGTGCTTGGTGTTGCTTAGCGTGCGTACTGGCAAATGACAGCCTAGCCCTCCCAGCTTCATTCCGTCTTTGGGGGATTAGTGGGTTACTCCACTGTGTCTGGTGTATTCTCTGCTCTCCCTGTGCAGCTGCTAACAGGCCTGTACCTCGCACCTGAGAGAATGGAAGGCTCTGAAGAAAGAGTTTGTTGTGCCTGCCATCTTCCTTCCCATCTCCTCCCTGCCTAGAGCCCTGGGAAGGAGAGCACAGGGCAGGAGAGCTCCTTGCAGGAGCTGTGCTTGCTGACACTGAGGCTGAGCTTCTCTGCAGTCTTTCTGAGGCAGAACTTCTCGGTGGTCCTGGGACTGCTAACACAGAGAGAGACTGGCTGGGTGCATGTGTGAAAGAGCAGGTCCAGTGGGTGTCAGGTCATGCAGGAGAAAGGCTGTTTCCTTTGGAAGGAACGGCTGTCCTCCTGCATGCCCTCTGTTTCCATGCAGGCTGTTTCTTGGCTTTGCTGTTGTGGAGGTGCTTCTTGTGTCATGAAGGCCATCGGACCCCTTTGCAAAGCCACCCCAGTTTGTAGCAGCTGTGGGATGGATTGAGTCCTTGCTTTCCAATCAGGATGCACAAGCACTGTTCTTCTGCTCACTGTCTTTTTCCTCACTGCCCAGCAAGCACCTGTTTTCTGCCTTCATTTCACTGGTGGGGTCTGAAGATGTGCAGCAACCCTGGAGTCCACAGCAACTGGCTGCTGTCGGATCATGCAGCTCTTGCTCCTGGCAAAGTTTGCATGGCCAAGTAGTGGTCAGTCATGCCCGAGTTCTGGTCCCAGCCGTCCTTGTCTTCAATGCACCATCCAATGTTACTCTTCTTTTCCCCAGGAAGGGAGAAACCCAGAGGAGTGTTCCTAGAGGACTTGTTTGAAACCTGTTTTTTTCCTCTGCTGTGTGAGACGTGTCATTTTGTTCTCTGTCTCTTTTTGCTCACTGTCTGCCTCCTCAGCTCTGACTTGTCCGAGTCCTGCTCGTGTCTGCCATTCACGAAGATGGGGAAGTCCTCGCTGCTTGATGGGAGATGCAACCTCCTTGCTGCAGCAGGACATGTAGCCATCTGCTTCCTTGAGCCGGTGGACCCTTGCTCATTGCATCTGTCTGACAGGTAACCCTATGCTCGTGGTTGTGAGAGGACAGATTTGATCCAAACCCTGTTCAAGGCTAACACAGGCCTCCGAATGGGACAATCATCCAGGAAAGCTATTGTCAGGATGCTGTTGCAGGGAGACAGAGTTCTGGCTTCACAGGAGTCTGTCTCAGACACTCAGAGATACTCCCCTGCTGCTTGCTGCAGACACTCTTTGCTCCTGTTATGTTGCAGGACCCCTGCCTGAGTGTGAGGCACACAGCTGTGCTGCTCTTCACTCACGTCCTCCTTCAGGACATGGTGAAGGGGAAGTGCCAAGTGAGTGACGTGGCCATGGTGCTCCCAGAGCCAGAGACATGGTGGCACTGGCTGAGATCTTGTGTTGCCTGAACTTCCCAGGAAGGCCATTGAATGCCTAGGGAGCTTCTGTCAGAAGAACCGACAACGGTTCTTGGAGGCTGGATGCATTCCATAGCACCTGCAGCGGGTGTGTCCACGGGGGTACAGTCTTTGGTCTGTCTCTCTGCAGACTCAGTAAGGGTCATGGAGAAGCAATGCTGCCATCCGAGTTTTGCTTCCTCCCTGTCTGACGTTGCTGACTTGGAGCTCATGAACTCCCACTGGAAGGCAGGCTCCAAAGCATTGCCTTTTACATTTGCTTTCTTGTGAGTGACCAGCAGAGGCTTAGGAGGTGCTTTGTGTAGCTCCCCTTTAGCCCTGCAGCACAGTTGCCTGCCCTTCCAGCTCAGGCAATACAGCTTGTCTGAAAGCTTCTGCAGGTTTTCTTGGCTGTAGGACACTGAGATACCTCCACGGTAGTCGTTTCAGTAGCAGGGCAGGTAGGAATAGAAGAGGCGTTACCCCGCCCCCCTACGGTGCTTATTCCATGTGCGGCCTCTCCTGTGCTCTTCAAAGTTTGCTATGTCCTTGTCTGAAAGGCTGCAGTGACATCTCAGCTTCGCTCGTCTCGCTGTGTTTTGTTTGAGCAGAGCTGGCCACCCGATGGCACTGAAGTCCTATCTGTGCAGCAAAAGTGCCAAAGCTATGTCAAAGCAGTGGGAAAGAGATTGTAGAAGTGACTTTAGGATATGTGGCAAGCCATTTCATGAACCGAAGGGTTGCTTTCTTAGTCTGGAAGTTTTTTCGGTTGCCTTGCGACTAGGTAGGAAGAGAAAGAAAGTGCATTTGGGTATGTCGAGGAGCTCACTTGGGGTGCAGCGTCCAGCCTGCCGGTCGGCTCGGTTTCCCCCCCTGAGCACAATAGTCCTGCCTAGGTTTGGTTGCCTGCGTCCCGCAGGTTTCAAATATGGGATGCTTTCAGTCCCTACATTTGGGGTGGAGAGAAAGGAGGTGGTTTTCTGTGGGCAGCTTCTTAGGCTTTAGCGAAAGGATCTTTTCCGTTTCTGTATCTCACGTACACATATCTGTTCTGCACAGAGTCATGCTGTCTACCACCTGATTCCAGGCATCATCAGATACCTCTGTGCTTCTAACGGTGCCCTACTGGAGGAATCCTTCCACGCTAGGATGAGGTATGTCGAGGTTCCATCTATGTCTTCTTGCCCAGGACTTTGTTGACGTGCAGAGGGTGCACTATCAAGGGAGGAAAAACTACACTGACACGTACAAATTGTTTTGCCACTTGCTGTCTGGGATGTGAGTATTGTAGTCTGTCCTGGACATGAAGTCCTGCCGAGGGGAATGGATTTGAAAGCCAACTAGCTGGGGGTTAGGAGAGACTCTCCAAAGAGCAGGTGCTCACTCTGGATGACTTTCCCTGTAGAAAAGGAAAACACTTGCATCGATGCATCCGAATGTGGCAGTAGGAGCACACAAGAGGTTTTAAAAACTGCTGCTTCTCTCCTTCCGCTGGCTCTTGGAGTTCTGTAAGCTGTTTTAGTAAACCTGTATTTGCAGTCCCAGGTTTGCTTTGGGGTGGCTTTCCAGTGCTTTGCTCTCTGGAGCGGGCTTTGGTGTTTGGGGGAGGCCATGAATAAAGTCCACAGCTGCTGCATGACTTCAGTGTGAGGTTTAGGACTGCTCCAAGACAGCAGTCCTCCTGCTTTTCTTGGTAAAGGCCAGACATGAGCAGGAATACTGCCTTTCTTAGTCAAGTCCAGCCATTTTCCTCTCCTTTCTGAGGCACTTGAGTCCCTCCGGGTTCCAAAGGGAGGTGCTAGCCAGAACTATTGCTGTTGACGATTTCTCATGTCATCTTCTGTCCTCTTTTTCATTTTACACCAGGTATAAACAGTCATGAGTCTTGTGGTTTCACGTTTGCTAAACTTTGGTCTTTGTCTTTACTCCATTGGTGGGAGAGACAGTAGGAGAAATACAGACCTGGCTTCACATTCCATTTAAGAAATACTTTATGAACATACACTCACAGAGTAGAAATAAAGTTGGAAAACCAAGAAAATGGAATGAAGCATCAATAAGCACTTCTCCCTTTCCCTCCCTTTACAAACTGTTTCCTTCCTTACAAACCAAGGTAGAGACACAGACCTTGTAAATTTCTGTGCGTTTCATTGCATGATCCTACTCTTTCATCCATTCCTTAGGGGAAGACTGCCCCTTTGAGTCATGGGTCCTAGGGGCCACTTACTACAGTGCTCTTGTGGATTTAAACCTGTCCCAAAAGCAACTGGCCACAGTCACTTGCTTTTGTCATGTCTAGGAGCAGTTCCCTAACCTGTTTCTGGGTCCTAGGTCTCCTACTTTTGCATCCTGGGGTGTCCCTTTTTAGAGATGACTAATTGTAAAGAAAAGGATTCTTCATTTCCAAGTACAAGCGTATCTTCTGACTTCTTCATTGGCGGGTGCAGGGGCCTTCTCCTCTTTACTTCTTGTGCTGCAGCATCTTATAGGCTATTCCTTACTTCATCACAGACACCTTTGCTTTTATTGACACAGAAATTCAAACAAACCTCTGTCTAACTTTGTATCTTTCCCATGCATTTTTAGGAATGACCTCAAGATCGAGTTCATTTTCATGGCCCAAGTAACAATACAGTAACTCAATCTTCCACTCCTTGCTCCAATCATCTTTTTGCTCCTGCTTGACTGACTTCATCCTGATGTTCTCTATGTTCACTCTTCCCTCTTTTATTCTGTGAGAGAAGAGCTGAGTTCTGAAAGCTTTTTGCTGTTAAGAAAGACATGTTGAGACTGCTTGCAGTCTTTGTTTCTCCCTCTGTGGCTCGAGGTGTTAGATGCTCAAGGATGTGCCGGTGAGGCAGGAAGCAGTCACAGAAACATCAGACACTGCACCACGCGGCCACTGTAGCATCCCAAACAGCTAGGCAGGATCATCCATGCCTTCTCAGCCCACCCCTCCGTGTGAGTTGGGGTGCCTGTAGCCCGAAGGGTATCCCTATGTCTTACCATGGCCCAGCAGAGATCTCTTGGTGTTAGAAAGGACTATGAAGACACTAGATGTTAGGAAATAGCAAACTTTCCTTCCCATTGCCCTTCACCTGGTAGCCGATAGATTCTGGCTGGGCCTCAGGCCAGCTCTCCCCCCAAAAAGGGGGAGCAGGTGGCCTACCTCGATGTTCCCTGTGTCTCGCTAGCGAAAGAAAAAAGAAAGTAGCACCCACTTCAAGAAAATCACAGAGTTTCCTATGCTACTTCCAAAAGTTGCAGCCAACATTTTCAGTGGTCACAGTAGAAAGCAATATTCTAACTCTCTGATAGGTCTCCATCTGTTGGAAAGCAATTCCCTGGTCTTGATCTGGAGAATAATTTCACCTTACTTTATAACTTCAATTCAAATGTGTACTCAGCCATGACATGCTTCCATGAGAACCCTGAGCATCAAGGAAGAGGGCTGGGATTTTGGCCAGGTAGGAATTGCCCTGCACAGCATTAAGGTCTATCTCTGAAGGTGTCCTGGAGACTGCAGTGAATTGCTGGTGGCAGGAGCAGGTTGCTATTTCTTTCTTGATTTTATTCCGGAGGGTCCTGCGGAATCCCGGCCACCACAGCTTGTGGTTCCTGAGAGCAGCTGCAGCAGTGGAAGTTCATGTGTGAAGGGAGGCAAAGCATCCCAGGGAGATGAGAGGCAGGCTGTAGAAGCATTTGAAATCATTTCAGATTTTTCAGTTGTGTTCTTCATGAGGCTTATGCTGCATCTGTTCCTAACACACACACACAGACGCACACACACAGAGAATCCTGAGTATAGCCGATGCATGACAGTGTGATCACTGGGGCTAAAGCATGTGTTTGATGGACTTCTGACTTTTTGACAGCCTATCTGGAGGCAAGTGGGGATGCCTGCCAGTAAGAGAAGAGGCAGTCTGGATTGAACCATGTAGACAGGTAAAGCATTGGCTTCTGGATTGTCCATTTCTAAGCCTTGCTCATCACTTCCCATTCCAGCTATGCCTTCCATAGGAATACAAGGGATTTACTTCTTCCAAGTCATTTCTTTCTCCATGCAGCATTCTGTCAAATGCTTCCGTTGTGGAGGGGATCCGGTTTCCTTTGGGAACTGTGGTGGACAAAAGCAGAGCTTAGGCACGAAGCACAGTCTTCTGCTGCAGGCTTCCTTAGCGACCTGGACGCTGGGGATGTGTGGAAGAGATAGGGTGCTGTGGGGAGCATCCCTGTTCAATGACTCTCTTTGGAGAGGGACAGAGTCATGGTCTTGAATGCTGAGATTCAGCTTAGCAGAAGCAAGTCGAAGGCTGAATGTTTACGAGTTGTTTTACCTGTTGTGCAAAGGTACGGCTGCTGCTGGAGATGCATTCCACTTGCTATTTCAGCAGCCCAGCTTCTGCCGGTGTAAGGAAGCAGGGGCAGTGCTGCTGGGATCGGGCCTGGAGCGCTGCCACACTTGGGGGGGCCCTTCTGTTGCCTATTACTTGCTGCTGGGAGAAATGCTAAGGGAGGACTCTGTATCTTGCTGTGTCTGCTGTTGATCCTAGAAAAGCAGCTCAGTGTGGTGGCTGTATACATAAGAAAGACTGTACAAAAATGTGCTGGAGAGGCATTGTATTATTCAGGTGGCCTCCTGAGTGCACTCTAGTGAGTAGAAATGCTGCTGTGAGAAAAGGGGGGAGCCGCAGGACCTTCTTTGTAAAAAGAACTTCTTTGGTGATTTCTTAGAGGACCTACTGCAAGACCCACAAGTCCTTCCTGTTGCTAATGTCCAGGTGTCTGTGTTCCTCAAGAACTTAAGGGCAAACATCTTCGGTTCCCATTTAGGGTTTGTTCCCATTTCAGTGTAAAGGCGTGGTCTCTTGCACGGTTCAGAACGGGAACTTTCAGCAGCTCGGGGAAAAAGTCCCCGTTGCGGTTTTGAGGGGAGAAAATCATGCAGGCCACAGCGCTCCTCTCTAGATTTGCTTGTCCACATACCTCGTGCGTCTCTGCTACTTGTGAAGGGAGGAGATTGTCTGCAGGTGCTGCATGCTCTTCCAAGTGGATGCAGGGATCAGCTAACGTGAGCAATGCTGCCTTTTCAGCTCTCCTTGTAGGTGACATTAGGACTTGTACGTGGCCTCTCATCTTTTTCTCTGTTTTCCCCTTGCAGACATATGTCCTCCTTTCTTCTAAAAGAATAATGGACGGAGAGCTCCGTGGTCAAAGTTTGTCTGAGATTCTGCAATGCCTGGTGAGTTGTCATGTTTGTGTTCCTGCCAAGTGGTTGTGCTTACGCTTCTCCGGATTGATCACGCGACATGAGGGTTTATACGGTTTCTGTCCGTGCCGCCAAGTGACAAAAGCACCATGACTTGGTGAAGGTCTCCCTTTTCCTTACAGTTCCGTCTCCTAGCACTGCAGGAGTCCCTGTAACTGAAGGTTTCTGGCTTTATTCTGCAGTGGCTGACCTGCCCTACGTTTCTTTTGTCACTGAAAAGTTGACTGACAGTGTACACATGTGCATTCTACCTGAGCAAGGAGACACGGCCACGTGGGTTGGCCATGCCTTGCTGCTCCTTGTCCACAGGATATTTCCTTGCAGATGAGCTAGGACATGACTGGGTTGCGTGGAGAATTTGTGATCTATGCAGCACTCCCTTCTGGGGTGCTGTCAGGTGTCACTGATCTAGGCCTGACAGGGTTCTGTGTGCATGGGCTGCTGATTACTGAATTTGCAGCCAGGGCTGTGTTTTGGATCATTACGATTATTATGCCTGCTTTTTGTCGTTTCACTGCTCATGTTATTAGTCCTACTTTTAGGACTATCTCTTCATTATCATTCAGATGATTTCTGCAATTGCTTTTAAACATGACTACGATGACTGTTATATATAGATACTTTCATTATTCCTGTTATGCATTCGTCATGTTGTTACTATTGCTTCTTATTAGCTATGTCAGTCGTGGTGTTGTGTTTGTTCCTATGCCAAATTTTTACAGTACATTTTCATTTATACTTTTCTTATTACTCCTAATAGTATCCGTTTACTTTTCAAATAGTCAGCCAGCACTTCATCTATTTACAGTTTCTTTTTATAGAAGTTATCATAACTATCACTCATTCTGTAAGACATTATTACTGGTTCTATGTATTAAATAGATATTAGATTACCTATGCAATTCCCATAATAAGTTTATACTATATATAACGATGTATGTTGTATTCACTTACATATAGACGTATGTCCTATCTATAATTACTTTTATATTACCTTGTAAAATGTACAATTCTACAGCTATACTTATAATATTTATTATTACTCCTACAGTTATACTACTATTGCTTTACAGTATCTAACATTTTCATTACTTTACATGTCATGATTCTTACTTCAAACCCATCATTTCACCACTATGTTCTTAGTACTACTACTACTACTACTACTACTACTACTACTGATTCCTACTACTGCTAGCACTATCCTTCCTATTAGTATTGCTAGTTTAATTATTACGACTAGTTCTGCTTTTTAATCGTTTACTGCTACTACTACTACTACTGATTCCTACTACTGCTAGCACTATCCTTCCTATTAGTATTGCTAGTTTACTTATTATGACTACTTCTGCTTTTTAATCCTTTACTACTACTACTGCTACTACTGCTACTACTACTACTACTACATTCATGACTACCATTACTACTGTTTTTACTAATGCTATTATTATTATCATTTCTCCTTTTCCTTTGTTTCCTACTTCAGCTAAGGGGTTTTGGCAGCGTGCGATTTGGCTTTGCACGTGCTCCACGTGCAGGATGCGCCCGGCTGGCTTGCGTCGTGGTGATGCTACAGTGCTGGGTGCAGGAGCCATGCCGTGACCGTGGGCCCTCCTTTCCCTTGCTGGGTTTTGGGGTTTCTTGGGTGCTTTTCCCCCACTGCCCACCCCTGGGTCGTCGTGTGAGGCAGGCCCACTTTGTTTCCTTCTGTGAAGGATGAGAGCAGGAGTTGATCTTGCTGCCTACTCTGTTCTTGCTGAGAGACGTCTTCATTTTCTCTTGCTGTGGCTTTCTTGCAGGCTGCACTTGTTGTCCTCCCTTTTGTTTGGCCGTTTTGTTTCTGTGTTTTTTTCTGGGGGTGTCTGATCCATGAAAGGCTTTTTTCCTCTTGCCATTTGCTGTCCCAGCATGCGGTGTGCTCTTTTCCTCAGGGAATGAAGGCTTCTTGTGACTTGCCAACCGCACGGATGTTTGAAATGCTCAGGGCAGGTGACGGATCACCTCCTGGAATGCATTCTTTTAAGCACGAGGAAGGCTGAAGGGTGAAGGGATCGCCTCGCCTCCAGCCCTGCCGCTCCTTTTGGATACCACTGCGGAGGACGTGCAAGCGGAAGGTGCCGCTCCCAGCGCAGCGTGGGGATTCCCGTCTCCCGGGGGTTCCCAGGAACCGGCCCGGCTGGTCTGCACGCAGGGGTGTGTCTCTCTCTCGGGGAGGCTTGTGTGTTCCTGCAAGAGTAAGGGAAGCTGTGTGCTCAGGGCTTTGGTGATTCTGTTCAGTGTTTTGGATGTGTGGAGCCTGTACGGGCTCCTTTTGGGGAAGCCTTTCCCGATGCTTCGGGTACAACACAGCCTCCCGGGCTTCTCTGCACTTGCCATAAGGCTGCTGGTGGCGGCAGCTTGATGGCAAGGCCTGACATCAGCAGCAAGCTGGAAGAGGAGCTGCTGCAGAGCAGGTGAGGGAACCGCGCAGGCTCCAGCCGAAGGAAGGGAAGGGGTTTTTGGGGAAGGAAGGTGTAAGCTGTTCCTGAGGAAGTGGCGTATGGGGTGCCAAGCCCTCGGGCTGTCAGCACTTTCAGCATTCTTGCTCCAAGTCCTAGGGCAAAGGCATGACACAGCCCCTTGCTACAAGCAACTGTGCAACACTGGGGACATTGTTAGGAGCTTTTGAAGTTTCTTCTCTTCTTGCCTCAGAGCCTGAGCCAGGCCATTTTCCAAGAAGCTGGACCTGGATCTGTCACTGTGCTCTGATCTTCTTTCTTGCTCTGCTCCTTCTGTGCTTGGAGGTTTTCTCCTGTTTTGCTCTCCCTTTCATCTTGTCCAAGGGCTTCTTTAGCACCTACCTGAGCTTTGTGGTGGAGCTGTTTCTGTTGGACCTGTTTCCTCCCTCTCTTTGCTGCCTTTCCGTACCGTGCCGGTTTCCTGTGCCAGTTGTCCAGATGCTCCCCACCCACTATTTTCGTCTTCTTTTTCCTCTAACATACCTTCTACACACTTCCATCTGTGTGCACAGAGACACACAGACATAGACACACAGCGATAGAGGCACAGACCAAGATATACAGATGTACACCTATGGAGACACACACACACAGACACACACAGACACACACACACACACACACACACACACAGAGACTTACAAAGTCACACAGAGACCCACCCACATCTGCTTTTTCTCACAAACATATTCCATAGCATTTACCTCCCACCAAGCATATGGAGTGAATTTTAAGTTTCACCATTGCCCTTGGTTACAATGTAAGAAATGCTCCAAGTATGTATTTCACACCCTCTACATTAAATGTTGAAACGAAACGAGCTACTGCCCTGCTTCCCCTGGCCCCTGCC
>JANEHK010001125.1:1051-14738 GCA_025960845.1 Tachycineta bicolor | reverse complement strand
CCTCGTTAATATGCACTCCTGCTTTTGTATTTCATCCGATATTCATGGTTCTGTTCAGTCTTTGTTGTTCTTCTCGATGTTCAGGAATTTAGCAGGATCTTGGCTGAGCAGCAGTCCGTGTCAATGAGTAACATTTTCTGAAACTGATGGTTTCTCCCTTTACTTCCTTATCTCCAAGTCCCTGACCCTCTCTCCAGGCAGATTCTCTGTTTGACTCTGTTTTTTTTTCCTGGGTCCTGTTTGGATTTGGGATTATTCTCAGTGACCTCCTTCCCTGTCCTTTTGGAGCCGTTTGTGGCTCAGGAGGCCTGGCTGCCAGCTGCATCCCCTTGCTCCCCTGCTGAATGAGCTGCACTCAGCAAGGTGTCTGTGCATGGTCAAAAGATGAGAGTTGCTGTAGCACAGCAGAGGAGAAAGAGCATTTGTTCAACCCATGGTGTGCCAGGGAACCACGAACCCTTGTCCCCTTCCCATCCTCTCCAGGTTTGCACCAATACACGAGCTGCTTTCTTACTTCCTTTGTTACTTGTTTCACCAATTTTTGGTTGTCATCAATTTGCCAACAGGATCTTGAGTCCTTTAATTTTCCACACTGTGCTCCTCCTTCTGCTAATAGATAATCTGATCCCATCCCATGCTGAAATGTCTGGTTCTTCATTTGGTGGATTGATCGGCCAGACTCAGGAGCTGGATCTGTCAGGTTAATTATTATTTCGAGGACATCTTGTAATCAAATTATGCCATTGAAATGATAAATGGGTTCTCTGGCTCCTGATTTCAATTCATTTGGGTTCCCAGGGGCTGCTCCATGGTGTTGTACCATTTTTTCTGGTGGCTGTTCATCTTTTCCCCATTTTTGGGTGCTCCCTCCAGCCAGGGCTGCATCAATTGATCTCTTTTCTCTAATTAAATCATCACATCCTTGGATTCCCAACTGATTTCTCTGAACTTGTGGTAGCAAGAACACCCCAGTGGTCTCATGCTCCCTGTGTGACCTAGACAGTGACAGCACATGTTGGAGTGGGGAGAGGGATGATTCCCCCGCAGTTCTTTTAGTGGAGTTTTCCCAGCATTCTCCATTTGCTGTTTTCCTTTGCAGCTGCCCCAGTTTGTGTTGCAGAGTCAGATATCCTGAGTGTGGGCTCTGCCTTTGGCTGTGCAAATTCCATCTGTGCAAGCAGGCAGAGCTTGGGGTGAGGGGCAGAGGGAATCAGCCCAATTCCTGCCCCAGGCAAGAAGAGGCATTGTCCACACTTTTCCCCAGCAGTGTTAATTTACATTTCTAAAGCTCATCTCCTGGCTGCCTGGAGCTAAGCTTCTCTTCCAGAGCAGCCATTGAATGATTCACATGTGGTCCCCCCACAATCTTTTTGTTCTTTTTATTTTTTTTTAACCATATTATATTACCTGTTTATGCCTTAACGAGTCACCTTTAAAGCTCTTCTAGTTTTGCAGAGTGCAATCTAAGGTGAACCTCGAAAAATCCATACCAAAATTTTGCCATCACTAAGAGCCACACACAAACATAGAGAAAAATATTCTAAAGCAATCAAGTTTTTTCTACTTCTTCTCTGAGGACTGAAAATTGATTCTTACACCCCTGTCCCAAACCTAACTGACAATATAAAAGTAGGGTTACTACGAAAAACTATTCTAATGGTGTAATCTTTTCACTGGAACTGTGGGAAAAACCCAAGAACTCCAAAAATATCTTTTGTGTTTAAGAGTGAAGGCATTACTTGATTCTGGCCATGGTGTGCAACAGAAATCATTTCAACCACACATAGCCTGGGTGTGCAGAGAAAATCATTCCACAACACATGAGTTTTACTAGATTTTTCCTAAACTTTAAATAGCCTGAACCCATAAAAATCCACTGGTTTCATGTTCATTGCTTCCTAGTTGTGAAGTACTTAGTATTTGGTTTCCTGTTGCAGCCACATTTCTTTGTCTGTGATGTTAATTAGGTCTGCACTCCTGGATTTCCTTCTCAGCCTTTTCCAGACCAGGTGTCTCCAGCTATTCCAGGGGCAGGATCTGGGGCAGATGTTCTTTGCTGTTTGCAGATGGGCTTTCATGTTTTGTTGATGGTCGTTATCTTTGTGGGTATCTTTTGTGCTCTTCCCAGTCTGTTGAGATGTGAAACTCATCTCTGTAGAGTGGTGTAACATCCCTTAAAATGAAACCTTTAAAATTCCTTTTCCCAGGGCAAAGGCAAATCAAGCCTGAGTAGAGAAATAAAATAAGAAATAATTTTAAAGTTGGAATATTTTCCAGCAGTTGAATGGCAGCCAGCCCAGTGTGTGAGTGTGCTTGAGCCCCAGAGTGGAATTGTCCTGTTGTGTTCCCCAGCAGCTGTGGCGAGTGCAGGCACAGAAAGCACTGAAGCTCCAGCAGTGGCAGCAAGGATTGGCCCGCAGTGGCTGGAGATGCCAAAGGAGGGTGCCCAGGCAGACTATTGAAGCAGAGGATGTGTGGGCAGGCACAGGGGCTTCCCCTGCTGTGGAGCCCTGGCTGCTGCTGCCTTGCCTTCAGTGCAGGCTCAGTCGCAGGGAATTGCGGAATAAAGGACTACACAGTTAGAAATTGTAAAGCAGGTTTGTTTTATTCCAGCTGGGATGCATAGGTGATATTCCAGCAATTATGTGTACCTGGTTGAGACAGGTTCCAGGTTTAAATACATTTAGATCCCACAAAGCTACAGCTCCCTGCCCACCCATTCTCTGTCCTCTCTCTGCCTCCATGTGCTTTATATTACAATTAGTCTGATGAACTAAGGAGTCTTCCTCCGTGTTCACTATTTGACCTCCATCTCTGAGCAGGCCCAGGGAAGGTTTGGCTAATTCCCAGGTTAGTTTGTCCTGGCCAAATCCAGGAACCTGGTTCTTGCTGGTTTCTTAATTAACTAGTTCTGCTTTATTGGGTCCTCACAATAGCTGTGTAACACTTTACTGAGGTTTAACAATTGTCCTGGTTTAGGGACAAATTTGGGAGAAAACCCCTGAATGGTGTCCCCCCTGGAAAGCAAACCCAAGTGGCTCCTCCCTCCAACCAGTCAGGTAAAAAACTTCTTTGGAGAAAAATGGAAAAAACTATTTTACTTAATAAACAAAGTGCATACAAGCATAAAGAATGAATAATATGAATGAATAAACCCTCTCATTCTGGAGTGAGATGGCAAATTGAGAAAGTTCTTGCCATGGATGTAGCTCAGCTCTCTCTCAGTCTCTCATCAGTCCCAGTCCCTCTGGCGCTGCTGGAAAATGCCGAGGTCCAGGCCCTGGTGGGCTGCAGGTGCAAGCCCCCAGTGCTCCCCTGGGTTGTCAGTCCAGAGCAAGTTTAAACAGTTCCAAGAAAAAGGGAAAACCAGTCCAGGGAACTTCTCTGCCCTAGCTAGCTGAAACTAACTACAAGGAAAAAAACAAAAAGAGAAAAATCATCTCTGTCCTGCAGTCTCTCCAAGCCTCAGCCAAACACCCCATCCGGAGAAGAATGTGTAGGAGTCAGGCAGTTTTCTCTAAACAAGCTCCTCGCTTCTCCTTCCTCTTAGAACCAGACTTAAAGGCACAGAACTCAATATACAGCAGAAACAGAACAGACAATTGGGGACACAAGCATCATAAAGTTACCCTAGGACAACAAGTACATCTTGTCTGTGTGGCCTTTACCTAGCAAATAAATTCCAAAGTGTTCTGTAAATGGTTCCTACTCAACAAGTTACACTCCAGTGTTCTGGTATAAGTTATTTCTCTACTTTTATAAAACTCTAAATATGCTGTATATATTTCTGTTCTCCCCTTCACCTGTTTTAGCACAATATATGTTTCTCAAATTCTGAATTTCATATGCCTATACGTTTCCCATATCAGCAGCCTCCCATCCTCCTCCTGCAGCCGGGACGTCCAAATCTCCGGGGCTTCCGAGACCTTGAGCCGAGGGTGAGGGGTCCCCCCCGTGTTGAGCTGTGCTGGGGCTGTTTCTGTGCTCAGGGACACTTGGAATGGGCCACGCCACTTGGCCACCAGTGCTGCTTCTTCCCAGTTCTTGGGCAGGAGCCGATGTCCTGGTGGGATGTTGTGAAGAGCAAAGTCCCAAGGCAGGGTCTGTGCCAGCCGAGCTTCCTGTGGGAGAGATTTCAGCAGAGACAGGATTCTGGCCACAGACTGCTTTAAATACACATTCCTTATGTCCACTACCCCACTTGGTGGAGAATTAACAAGGTAAAGAATTCCAAAGCTCAGTTACTGGGGAGATAATTGCATATCTGCCCTGGATCTGGCTCCTGTTCTTGCTAAAGTCAATGGCAAAAGCCATACCCATGGCATCTTGGTTTCTATCACCAGCTTCCAAAGGTGTTTCTTCATTTCCCCATTCATTCTTTCTACCTGACCTGAGCTCTGGGGATGCCAGGGGTTGTGGAGGTCCCATTGTATTCCTAAAGCTGCCATAAACCCCTGAAGGATCTTTCCTGGAAAATGAGTTCCCCATCTGAGTCTATTGCTTCCACAATCCCTTCTCTTGGAATGATTTATTTTAGAATTACCTTACTAAGAGATGCAGTGATTCCTGATGAAGTCAGAATTGCTTTTGGCACCCTGTTAGGTGACATGGTGTTAGCAGAAGAGATTTGAGCCTTCCTGCTCAGGGCATTTCAGTGCCAGGCTCTCACAAGCACACACAGCTTTGCCGGTTGAGCTGACCGTGCGGGCGGTAACCTGAGCTTTGTCTAATTCCCTTTCCTAAATAACAGCCTGTCTTGTAACTCTTTTCCCTTCTCCTGCCCTGTAAGACCCATCCATCGCCAGATTTTCTCCCTCAGGCCAGGGAATGTCTCATAAATCTCTCCTAGGCTGGGTCTGGAGCTATGTCACTTGAATGCAGTCCTGGGTTTCTTGCCAGCCCCTGTCCAGACTGTTGAAACAGGAGGCTGGGTTAAACCCTTCCCCTGTCCTCAATTCTGCATCTTCCTGTGCCACTGAACAAGTTTCATACTGTAATAACAGAGCATGGCTCTTTTGGTTATCAAAGCTTGAACTTGATGCCAGACTTGAACAACAGGAGCTCCTTGTGCTGTCAGTGTTCAGGCCTCAGGTCCCCTTAGAGCTGTGGCTGCACAATTGTGCAGACAATGAGGAGGCCACTCTGGCCAGTGGGTTAAATATTGTAGCACAAGGATTCCTTTGGTATGGCCCTGTTTAACATTCACATACAATTCCAATTCCGTTTCTGAGTCTGGAAGAGCCATGGCTGAGGCATCAATCATTTTGCGTTTTTTTTTAATTTTCTCCAGTTTAGTTCTCTTTCTCATGTCCATACCATAACACTGAGGCTGTCTAGGGTTAAAAAGTCATACAATGTTCTGGCTAGAACAGAGAATCCTCAATCCAGGTCCTGCAATTCCCTATTAATCCTCAGAATTGTCTCAGCTCCTTGTTAGTCCCGGGTAACGTTGCTTCTGAGATTCCCCTGACCCTTTCTGGGTCAATATACCACAAACCTTCAGTCAAAATATAACCAAAGTGTTTAACCTTTTTCTCCACCATTTTCTCTATATTATTTAAATACTCCACGCAAGGTGGATGTAGAATGGTCAGAAAATGGACAACCAGTCACAAGGTCCTACTCTTTTATAAGTATTGGTCCATTTGAATATTGGTGCCCAATTGTCCAACCACAGTATCAGGTTGTGAGGTGTCATGCTTTTTTCTCTCTTTAGTCCACTGTTGTTTATGGTTTTGGGCTCGTACATCAGCGGATTCACACAGAGGAGAGGCCCTTCCGCTGCCCCGACTGTGGGAAGGGCTTCAAGCGCAACTCACACCTCATCAGGCACCAGCGCATCCACAGCGGGGAGAGGCCCTACGAGTGTCCTGAGTGTGGGAAGAGCTTCTCCCAGAGCTCTCACTTGACCCGACACCAACGGAGGCACCGCTAAGGGAAGCACTGCGAGTGCCCCGAGAGCGGGAAGAGCTTCGTGCACTGCTCCAGCTCCATCCCCCGTGGGAGGATCGGCCTTGGATGATCCCCGTGACCCCCGTTGGGCAGAGCCCTGCTGATCCATGGTCCTGTTGATCCATGTTGGGAAGACACCTGGCTGGGATGCTCCACATCTTCCTGACTCCCCGTGGGCACCTGGATCAATGCAGGGGCAGGAACATCCATTGGGACACAGACCGACATTGGGAATTCCTTGGGCAGAGCAGATTTGTTGACTTTCAACCCCAGAAAATCTTTTGCGTTCAATCCTATCTTCTGGAGGCATCAAGGAATAGTGGAGGGTCTTGGAGGTCTTCACGAACCTCAGGGTGTCACAGTGTCCGCTGCGCCGGACAGGCGCTGGCCACAGGCTGGCTCAGCCTCACACACTGCGGTCAACGCTCTTGGGTCGGGGTCGCAGGCTGGACAAGCGACCTCCTCCCCGTGGGGTCGTGGTTCCCCCACACCAGCGACAGGACCAGTCGGAGTCGCGACCACGGCGGCGAAGAAAGAGTCATCTCTCTCAGGCAGGGGAGGAAGGTGACATGGTCAGTAACGTCTGTCACGTCCGGTAAATGTCTTTCTTTGTCCTCTGTTGAATCTGGCAGCGTTTCATAGGCGCTCTTCCCCCTCTTTTCTCCCCCTTCTGCCCAGTCCTCCCTATTTCTTTCATTGCGCCAGGTGGACCTGCGCTCCCTTTCTAGTTTTTTTGGTTGGGCCTCTGGCCCAACAACCCATCTTTCCCGTCTCCCCCTTTTCTGTTTTTCAGCACTTCAGTCTCGTCCTTTAAAGGGCATTGGGGTGCCCAATGTCCCACATCCCCGCAGATGTAGCACTGCTGTCTGTTGGGTACATAAGGTCTCCTTTTCGGAACTGGTGTCTCAGACGGCCGGGCGCCATCGAGTGCAGCGACCTTTGGAATCCTGGCACGTTGGTCTGTGTCCCCAGCCTGCATGAATGGCACTTTGAGCTGGCACACCCGCAGCATCTCCTGGATTGTTGGAGGAGGGTCTAAGGGTGTCGGGGGCTGTTTTCCCAACATTCAGGTGGTTTCAGGGTCCTTTTCCCCTCTGCACAGCTCCGCGCCAAGCCGAAGGAAGAGACGGAGTCTTCAGGTTTAGATTTTTCAAGGTTGCATTTTTTATTTATTGTTTCTTATCTTACAAATTTTTCACAGTCCAGCACGATGTCTGCAGGTGCATGGATTTCTCGCGTCTCCCCCCGAGCTGGGCTGTGCTTAATCTTTTATACTAATTACTACGTGTTCGTTATTTACTATTTCTTACCAATGTCTATCACTATTACTAAAAAGGTCACCTATACACTGACCCAATCCTTACTAACTACTTTGTGCCAACGTCACTGCAGAAATGGAGTGAGGAAAGGAGAAGGAAGAAGAAGGAGACAACGCCCCAGATTCTCCATTTTGTCCCCATTCACTCTAATGCTATAAATCTAAAATCACTATTTTTTCACTCTGTGACAAACTAAACTACTATTTTTCACACCCCTGTGGTTTGCAAACCCTCCCTCAGTTTAGGAAGTTTTTCCCATGGACTGAGATCAAAGCCAGTGTCTCTCTGAGCTCTGGGCTGGGGTCTCAGAGCCCCCTGCCCAGGTCCCTGACTCTCCAGGGCAGCCAAAGGGATGCCCTGGACTCCAACATCTCCCCCTCCTGTTTGAACCAAAAACACTTCCTTGGCCACTTTGTCCATGGCTTGCCGTATACATAGAAACAAACACGGCAAAATCATGAGGAGGATTACAAGCCCTACTAAAATATATATAACTATTTTTAAAAACTCCTTCCACAATGGTGAAAGGTCAAACAAATTGAACAAACCATCCATCCACGATGCAGTTACCTTTCCAAGTTTTTTCACACTCTCCTGCAATTGCTTGACATTTTCATGAATGGATTTGGAATGATCTGACAAATTCATGCAGCACATTCCTTCAAATTCCTCACACCCATGCCCGTGGGCCAGCAAAAGATAGTCAATGGCTGCCCTGTTTTGGAGAGTTGCTCGTCTTACACTGTCAATGTCTAACAACATGTCACTCAGTGCAAGAGAGACAGCTCGGGCATGTTTGTTCAGCCAACAACCCACATGATCCAATTGTGTCAAGGCTGCTCCTGATGCTACCTGTGGTGAAAAAATTGCAGCTGCAATTCTCTGACCCTTGCTCCATGTGTGAACTTCATCATCACAATTTGGATCATACATTTGAACAGATCTTTTCACTCTCCGTTTTAATTCTCTCATCAGTGTCATGTTGGGTGTTAGCAATGAAAGCATTCCAATGCTGCACGGACCACCTGTGGCATTTGCAGGAATTGCGGGCCAAATTTTGTTCCCACAAATTAAAAAGTTTCCCCTTGGTAACTGAGCTGGAACATGATTGGATGTTTTTTTCAGCATCTTAGTGTAATTACACCAAGATGATGAATTTCTGTAAAAATTGAGGTTTGGAGTGACGTCTACAGTTTTATTTTTTGTCACTCCAGAAAGGCCAAATTTCACACAGAATTTCATTGAGACCGATCCAAGAATTTCCAGTTCCTGGGGTTCAAAAGGAGCCACGGGAAGGAAATTCACCCAAACATTCCATTGGTCCACTGGATTTACAATGAACTTTGAAATTTCTGGAGGGATGTTTTTTGGAATCGGCCATTCGCTCATTGGCAATCCCACTAAACATGTTGAGAAAGGTTTCCCTGGTCTTGAGTGTGTCAGGCAGATGGTATCCAAACCTGATGCATTGGCTAGAGTTTCCCAAACATTCTCTTTTGGTTGAGCCACGGGCAAAATTGCCGCATTGCTCAAGGCAACCAAGAAGAGAGTGAGGCACAAGGATAGTTCTTTCATTTTCAATGACCTTTTTCTCATGGGAATCCCTAAAAATGCAACACCACCCAAGCCCCAAAGAACTCAAGTCCCAGAGTCTTTTTGCACGTAGAACGAAGGGATGTCTGTTGTCTTGACACCGGCTCACGTCTGCGTGCTCACTTCTCTTCCTCCGGTCTTGGGGTCCGTCTCCGCTTGCGTCTGGACTCGGTATGGTTTCACGTGTCTCGCCGCCAGCCACTTTGGTCCAACTGCAGTGGAGACACAAGCAAATCCCTTGCCCCAAGTTATTAATTTGAATGGTCCTTCGATTTGACCTGTTTCTGGGTTTCTGACCAAAACCAAAGGGTTTTCCTTCAGTTTTGCTCTCGTGGTGTTTGAAAAATGCCTCATGATTGGTGGAGTTGGCTCTGTAAAAGAGCCATTGAGAAAATTCAACACATACAAGGCTTTATTCAATGTATGGTGTTGCGTCTGCTTCTCCTCTTTTTTGTCTGTCCAAAAGGGATTTCAATGTTTGATGTGTTCTTTCAATGATTGCTTGACCTGTTGGAGAGTGTGGGATACCAAAAGTATGATGGACACCCCACTTCTTCAGGAATTTGTCAAGCACTTTCCCTATGTATGTTGGTCCATTGTCTGTTTTGATTTCTTGCGGCACGCCTAAAGATGCAAATGCCTGCAAGAAATGTCGACAAGCATGTTGTGCTGTCTCACCTGTGTGCAAAGATGCAAAGACTGCGCTTGAAAATGTGTCAACTGAAACATGAACATTTTTGAGCTTCCCAAAAGAAGGATATTTTGTGACATCAGTTTGCCATAACTGCAAACTGTGCAATCCTCTTGGATTGACTGCTCCCATTGATGCAGGAGGTTGAACAAGCTGGCAATCTGGGCAAGCACTAATGATTTCTTTTGCCTGACTTTTGGAAATGTGAAAACCTTCCATTAGTGCTTGAGCATTCTGATGAAAGAATGCATGGCTCAATTTTGCCTGTTCAAAAATGTTCGGTAAAGTCCTTGAAATTGGCATGGTCAATTTGTCTGCGTGTGCATTGCTTTCTGCTAAAAAACCTGGAAGGGATGAGTGTGCTCTGATGTGAGAGACAAAGTATTTATGTTTTCTGTTTTGCAACAATGCCCTCATGCACAGCAAATATGAATACAAACTTTCATTGTCAACTTCCCTCAAAAGTGAACCCTCAAGCCTCTTGACCACATTAGCTACATAAGCTGAGTCTGTGATCAAGTTAAAAGGTTGCTGGAACAGCTCAAAAGTTCGGACTACTGCTGCTAATTCCACTATTTGTGGTGACCCTTGTACTATTCTTATATCTGATTTCCATTCCCCCGTGATGTCATCTTGCTATGTACTTACTGATTTGTGAGTCTTTCCTGAGCCGTCGGTAAAAACTGTTATTGCATCCAACGGCACCTCACTTATTTTTGGTCTTTCTCTGAAACTTATTTTTGCTTTCAACAGCTTGTGACTTGGGAAATGAATAGTACAAACACCTGGGTAATCTAACAATGCAATCTGTAAATCCTCTGACTTTTGCAATGCCCAATCAAAATAATCTTTTTTCAAAGGCAGGTAAATTGTTGTAAAATCTTTGCCTGCCATTGTTTGCAGCCTGGTCCTAGCTTTGATGATGATCTGAGCTATCATTTCCAGACTTGAGAGGATCGTCCTCGGAGACCTGTAAGATAAAAAAATCCACTCCAAAATCAACAATGGGTCTTTCTGCGATGAATCCCACTGAAAAATCAACCCATACAACTGTATTTTTTCCCCCAACACTGCAAGAAAAAAAGGTAAAGATGTTACAAAGCGATGTGCCTGTCTCTGCTGGAGGGCTCCAGCAATTTTCTCAAGGGCCTCCCGAGCCTCAGGAGTGAGACTCCTGGGAGATTTGATGTTACTGTCCCCTTTCAAGAGATTGAACAACGGCGCAAGTTCGTCATTTGTGATCCCTAAGACGGATCTCATCTAGTTGATCTCCCCCAAAAGTTGTTGCAAATCCTGTAAGTTGTTAACTTCTGCTTTAATTTCAATTTTTTGTGGTTTCACTGTTTGTTCAGTGATTTTCCATCCTAAATATTTCCAAGGTGCAATTTCCTGAATTTTTGAAGTTGAAATTTCCAAACCTGCATGTTGCACTTCTGTGATCACACAGTCACGAGCTCTCTGCAATTCCTGTTGTGTCGGTGCTGCAATGAGCAGATCATCCATATAATGAATGATTTTTGCTCCTGGATGTTTCTCTCGAGCTGGAGACAGTGCCCGTGCAACAAACCATTGGCAGATGGTCGGAGAATTCTTGAGTCCTTGAGGAAGAACAATCCAATGGTATCTCTGCAGGGGCTCCTCCCTGTTGACACTTGGGATGGAAAAGGCAAATCGAGGAGCATCATCTGGATGAAGTGGAATGTTGAAAAAACAGTCTTTGAGATCAATGATCACAAGTGGCCAATCTCTCGGGATCATTGAGAGAGATGGAAGCCCTAGCTGAAGTGGTCCCATTTCCTCAATGACCTCATTGATTTTTCTGAGATCATGAAGCAATCTCCATGATCCAGAGGCTTTCTTGCGAATGACAAACACTGGGGAATTCCAGGGACTGTTTGTTGGTACAATGTGTCCCTTTTCCAATTGTTCCTTGACCAAATTTTTGAGAGCACTCAATTTTTTTCTTTCGAGGGGCCACTGATCCACCCAGACAGGATTGTCTGTTTTCCAGGTCAATTTCAAAGTGGTGAGTGCCACAGTGGCCCCCACTAAAAATCCACTTCCAACCTCACGCCCCATTGTATTAAAATGTCCCTTCCCCACACTGTGATGGGTCTTTGCACAACAAATGGGCGAATGATTGCAGTCTTACCTCCTGGCCCCGAGACAACAACCGCATCTTCACTCTGCAGACATAAGGTGTTCCCCCCTATGCCTGAAAGAGGACTCAAGGGAGCAATTAATTTCCAATTTTTGGGCCAAAAAAGATATGAAATCACCGTGACGTCCGCGCCTGTGTCAAGCATCCCTTTGACTGCGATTGTCTTGTCACCCTGGGTCAATTCACAGACGAGAATTGGTCTGTCTCGGCCTATGTGTTTCACCCAGGAGGCATGAACCTCCATGTGCTCACCTGAAGGAGGATCTTGTTCCCGGAGCACTGGCAAGACGTGTTCTGCTGCATGGGGTGGCAATGCAATTGCCCTGGCAATCGAGGTGTTTGGAGGAATGACCAATGGTGGCTGATGAGGCTTCGCTAAAACTGTCAACTCATCATTGCGATCTGCTGAAATGACAGAAGGGTAAATAACAAGTCCCAAAACACTGCTTCTGTCCTTACCTATAATTAGAAAGTCCTGTCTTTTCCATGAGGCTCCAGTGACACCAGTGGGTATCACTGCATAATTGTCATCTAAAAAACATATCACTTTGGAAGTTGCCAAGTCACACTGCGCCCCTGGTGGGAGTAACTCTGGATCGCTGGGGATCCTGCAAATTGTCCTGCTGAGGGCACTAGATTGTTGTTCCCCGATGATTGTCCCCCTTGCGGAACCTGCTCTTGAGTCATCGCCATTATTTGTGTCGTCGCGCGTTGACGATTCGCGCTCTTTCTGGAGTTTCCCGACTGAGTTCTTCCACTTGCATTGTTTTTTGCAGAGCAACAATTCCCTCTTCCGCATGTCGGACAATGATCTGTTGAATTTGCATCGTGTGTAATTTGTGGACAATCCTTTTTGAAATGTCCTGGCCTGCCACACTTGAAACACTGTTTTTGTTGAAAATTTGCAAATGCATCTTTGACAGCTTTTTCCACTTGATCTCCCACAATTGCTGCGACGTGCTGTGGTGTCCCCACCTTGTTGCATGCCTCTAAAATTTCTGCCATGGTGGGTTGGCCTGGCATTGCACTGATGACGCGCTTGCATTCTGGGTTGGCATTTGCAAATGCAAGACACCGAATCAAATGTGACTTCACTGCTTCATCTGTAACTTGCCTGTCCACTGCTTGTGTGAGACGATCGATGAATGAACTGAAGGGTTCTGAAGGACCTTGTTTCACCTCTGTGAAACTACTTTCTGTGACTCCTGCTGGTGTAACTTGCATCATTGCTTTTCTGGCTGCATCCTTGATGTCTCTCAACACATCTGGAGGAAGAACCCTGGCTTGATGAGCTGCACTGTCAAGCGGTGGATCACCAGCCAATTGTGCCAGTGTGAAGCCTGCATTTGCTCCTCCTTGGTATTTAATTCTGTAATCATTTAAAATTTTTCTCCATTTTGCTTCCCAAACGAGGAATTGTGCGTCAGTCAGGATCATTGAAGCAAGAGATCGAAGGTCATATGGTGTTAAATCATATATATTAAATGTCCCTTTTAAAAGTTGTTTAAAATAGGGAGACCCCAATCCATTATCACGAACTGCTTTCATCAGATCCCTGACTACTTCACGATCTAACCTTTCCCATTTTGGGTTTACATCCTGTGTATCATATGTCACTGGCATTGCTATGCCCTTTGGATCCATTGAAAGTGTATCCTCTTTCAATGCATATTTCTTTATGTCTGTCCAGTCTGTTGGACGGAATTCTGGCCTGGCAGAAGCCTGCGCAGTATCTGCCTTTACAACTGTTTCCTTTGCTGCTTCATCTCTCCCTGAACCCACTTGTTTTGCAGGCTTCACCTCATCAGGTTTTGTTTCTTTCTCTGTTTCCCTTTCTCTCTCTTTTTCTTTCTGCTTTTCTTTCTCTTTTTTTCTCTCTCTCTCTTTCTCTCTCTCTTTCTCTCTTTCTTTCTCCCTTTCTTTCTCTCTCTCTTTCTCTCTCTCCTTTTCTCTCTCTTTCTCTCTCTCCTT
>JANEHK010001124.1:0-14747 GCA_025960845.1 Tachycineta bicolor | reverse complement strand
GCTGAGCTAAACCTGCTTGAGATGCAGAGGATGGGACAAGCAGTGCTGCAGAACTGGGTTCTTGCTGTAGGCAATGAAGCAACGTGACCTGTGACTGTATCTTGACCCCAAGGGCAGTGATATCTTAATTTTAAACCAGTTTTAGTGGAAACTCGTTAATAACTGGGAAAAAATATTTACATTAGGCTGGCTTGATTGAATTACTTCTAAACACAGCTCCATCTTTTGCCCGAAAGGAAGTGGTGTTACTTGAAATTACTTTCACGAGTTGTTTAGGATTTTGCACCTTGAAGAAGTTACACACAGGCAGATACAACCAGCCCTAATGAGGAGCCAGGCATGGACCATTTCCTGTGGTGAAAAATCCTTCTGTCTTGACCTATCCATCAAGAATAAAGATTAGATGCTAATTGACACCTCAGCCTTCTTCTATGCCAAATTCTAGAATAATCCCACGGTGTGGGCGTATAAATGACACACCATGGGGGACATCCTTTATGTTATTTTGGCTTTTTCACCACACAGATGGCATGAAGTGTTCATGCCCTACCGTGCTGGCTTTATGGTGCTATATCATGTGATTGCCTTGCCTTTTATGCCCTATTCAAGGATACAGAGTGCATTGGGGGTTTTTTTTGGTGGCTTTTTTTTTTTTTTTTTTTTTTTTTTTTTTTAATAGAGTAGGCAAAAATTGGTTTTGGCACCTGATGCCCACTGCAGCATGGGATGCTATCCTTAGTTACAGATTGCATATCTGCTAAAATAACATAGTTGGTCCTGTAGTTCTGACAACAGGGATCTGTGAATCACCTAGAGCAGTAAGGAGTGCAGCTCAGAATTGCTTTTACTTCCTGAAAGCCTCTCAATGCAGCTTTTCTGTCCCCCATCTTCCCTCCTTGGTGGTAATGTTTCTTACATTACAGCCGAGTTTGCTGTGGGTCCCCTGTACCATAAATAGGAAAAATAGTAAATAGGAAAAAAGTGTGGGATCGCTGTTGGGGCTGTTTTAGAGTCTGCCTTCCCTTGCACACACAGGTGACTCCTCTCTCTGAAGCTCTGAGGTTTCCATTTGGCATCTGTGGGGACAGATGCTTCCAAAGGAGATAAATTTGCGTTGTAAAGCTTAGTTCAGTATTGTGCAGCCCCCTTCTTTTATGTCTTTATTTTCATTAAAAAAAAACAAAAAAACAACAAAACTTTTTGTGAACTAGAACAAAGCAGCAAAGATCTTTTAAGAGGGGAAACACGTATAAAACTGGATCTTGGAGTTGAGATACTTGTTGCTCCTGAGATGGACTGTCTGCAGATGGCATTCATATCTGCCTCTGTTTCTCTCTCTCTCTCTCTCTCTCCTCCAGCTCATTGTGAATAATAATTCTGAGATTTAAAGCCTCTTCCTGGGGACTGGAGATAATAACAAAGCCAAGCTGTGTGGGAGGAGAGTGGGGTTGGTGTGTGTGTGTGTGTGATGATATTTCATGGTCTGTGGAGGTCTCCACAGATGCTCATCACGCTGTTTGGGGAGCGGAGCAGCACAGCCCTAAAGCATGGTGTTTGTGCAATAATTTGGTAAATGCTGTTGATTTGGAAACCTCCTGCACTGCACTTATCCCAAGCCTTCCTTTTCAGGGAATGTGATGACAAGCTGTGGTAGGAGGACCCTGCAGTATTAGTTATGGCAATCTTGTTTGGGGAATGGTGGAAGAAATTTAGGTTTCCCTCACTGTAACCAATTATGGAGCCAGAAAAGAAAGAGTTTCGCTTTTATGATAGCATTTCTCACATATTTAAGTCACGTCCTCGGCTTTAGCTTTTTGTTCTCTGATACTGGCATTGCTTTTAGCGTTTTTTGATGTCTTGTAAGTGCCAGCTTTCAGAGGGGATATTCTGCCCACCTTGCTTCGTGCCATGCTAATCGCTTCAGAATGTAATAATCAAAGAAAAAAGTAAACATTACTGCTGGTGTTACTGCTCACAGCAAGAAATGCAGAAAAGGGGGGGGAACACGAGGCAGTTCTATTTAAATAAAAGCTTATTTTCAGAAACAAAGGCCAATGGAGAAAAAGGAAGCTCTTAGTACCCCAATCACGTTTCTTGTTACGGATGAACCCACAGCAATGGATGCTATCAAAGTTGTCATATTTTATTCATGAGTTGTGGTATGCTTGGGTGAAATAAGAGAAGCAATGGTCCACATCATAATTATGGTGTAAAAAGATAAAACAGTTATTATTGTGACTTTTTAAAAGAAATTATTAAATCTCTGAAATCATGTAGAACTCACGGGGAATGACTAAGCGTGTTAGTTATTTATGGTTCTTTGTTGTGGGTGTTGTGAAACACTTCGCCAATAGCGTTTATACTTATTTTGGGAGGAAATATAGCTGTGTGCCCATGTATGTTCCAGGAAACAAAGGCATCTAGAATATTGAATCTAAACATAAAGAGGCTGACAGTAGAAATTATACTTCAGTGGAGAAGGGCTCTAAGGACAAATGTATTATGCCTCATGCTATTATCATGCAGTTAATAAATAAAACAGACACCCAGGATTTAATTTGCTTTAGCAATAACATGGAAGTGATTTTTTTCCTCAGGGAAAGAAAACAAAAGGGGAATTAGTTCATGAAACATGTGTTGTTTAATGCTTGTATAAACCATATAGAGAGTATAAAAACCCCCTGAAATAATTATGTTTCAGCAATACATGACCTATGCTTTAGAAGTAATTAAAAACTATTTAGACTGTCAAATCTTTGAGAGTTTTTGAACCCGGAGAGCACTTCAGCATATGCTTGCTTCAAACTTCAAGGATAATTTCATTGTCTTTAGTTGGATTATTCATGTGATAAAACAACTGGAAACTAAAAGCTGTGTGTAGGTGTACCCAGGTCTGGTTGCTGCTTTAGGCATAGTAGCCTCTCTCCACAGTGAAGAAACCCAGTCTGATTCCTGCTCAGCTGAAACTTCGCTTTAGTGAGCTATTTCAAGTAGTATTTTGATTTATGCATTTAAGAACGCAGGTTTTCACCAGGGAGACAAATTCTAACTTCTGTGTGGCTTCACTGAAGTTAGACTGGGATTTTCTGCAGTCAGAGTAATTTTAGGCCTTCAGCTTCTCTCCTGCTCCAGTAGAATCTGGATCTTAAAATTATTATTATTATTTTTTTTAAATGGGTTCTTTGCTGACTGTATCTGTTAAATTCATGGTAAATTTAGGAAGCACTTCAGAAGTATCTGTGATTTATTTATTTATTTATTTTTTAAATATTGTTGCCATAAATTATGAGCGGTATTTATTATTACCTGGAAGGAAGAGGAGTGCTAAAGGAGAAATCAGAATTACTACATACTGTGTTTAAAAATATGAATGGATCAGTCCCTCTGTTCTATTAACCTTATATTTTATTTCTGGATTAAAGCACACTTGGAGCTATAGTGGGAGGAGATAAGACCAAACCCACAGTCAGTAGTCATTGGCAAAACTTGTTTTCTATGGCTGATTTTTGGTCCTAGGAGCTCTTGACCTTCTGGTACCACCTTAAGCTTCCTTTAAACAAATGCAGAACGTGTTTCGCCAGGTTTTGGTATATATTATAATTTTTTAAAAGCATTCTCCAACGTTTCTGTGTGACTTGAAGCATGCTTGAAAATGCTTTGTTAGAAGGGGAGGAAAATAATTGTTTAGCTTGCTGTTGCATGAAGCCATATTTTTGAGGGGCTCATTATTTGTGTGTGGCATTAGTATTTAACATATTCTTGAAGCAGATCCCTGGAGTGGCCAGTATTGCTCCTGCAGAGTGGATAGCACGCTGGGAATGGTTCTTGGCAATTACTGCGTTTTCCCAGTGCTGCTGCTGGCTCTGTTCACGGTGTTGCTGGTATAAGTCAGTGTTCTTTCTGTTGAAATGTTGTTATTTCCCAAATTGGCAAAGAGCAATCTTTTAGGCAAGGTAAAGTGATAACCTTATCTGATGTAGGTAAACAGTGGAAAAGATGATACAGTCAGCGACTCCTGAACTAATTAACTAACAACACATGTAATTTGATTAACTCACATGATTTAAGAGCAGATTATGTGCTTTCAGTGATAGTGAACTTCTGGAGCATTTCAACGAAGCATTTAATTTAAGGGATCAACCATTTGTAAACAGTGTTGATTTCAGCATGAATCCCTTGAGGAGGCAATGGAGCCTACTTGAGAAGACGAGCTCAGCAGCCGCTTAAAATACTTGAAATAAGTTCAAGTAGCTGCCTTGAGTAAGAGTTTTATCTTTGCTGTATTTCAGGTTCTGTGCTGCCCAGGGGTGCAGCTCTGAGCTCACATTCAGGGTCACTCAGCTCTCTGCACACAGCAGGGACACAAAACAAATCCTTTTCCTGCTGACACCAAGGACAACTTTCAGCCCCAAAAGCACAAACAGTGGTGGCTGAGGGGAGGATGGGACCTCACAACCTGGAGCTGGAATTGGACAATTAAACCCCAATATGCAAATGGACCAAAACTTACAAAGGTGTGAGACCACTCATGACCGATCAGGCATTTAGGATCCACCTTGGGTGTAGCTGTGGCCAGGCTCTTGTCCTGTCTAAGGTGTACAGTAAAGGCCTTTCAATAAATCTCTGCTTCATTCTCCAGCTCTGTGCAGTCTCTGTTCCAGGTCAGCCTTCCCAAGGTATCAGTTTGATGACAATGTCAGTCGCTGGGCTTTGAGCATAACCAGGCTGCTGCTTCTCCTCCTGCTGCTGGAGTGGTGACTCCAGTGCTTTCCTCGGTCCATCTGCCCACATGGGTGGAAAGGACAAGGACAAAGCCCTGGAGGCAGGAGACCTGTATGAATTTTCTCGATACAGTCTTTGCTTGCAGCTTCCTGGCTCTGTGGTTGCTCTGCCACGTTGGGCACCTTTCTCTGGCTGGGGCTGCAGAGGATCCGGTGTCTGCCTTCACTCTTGGCTGGTGTTCCTGTCCAGGTCTTGGGCAGGACCTGCTGCTCTGTTCCAGAGCACCCCCTTGCCAGGGTTCAGTGTGAAACTCTGATAAAGCAAACAGAGTACTTAAGTCTCTCTGACATCTACTTAATTAGCATGAGTGTGGTCACTCGAGCTGGTGCTCAAGTCAAGGCAATTTTCAAGGAGTGAGGAATCTGATGCTAAGCCACTACATCAGCTAAATTAGTGGCTGAGGAGGAGCTGTGATTTGATAAGTACTCTGTTTGATTTCCTCAGTGTCTCAAAATTGTCCTGCCCCTGGCATCTGGAGTTTTAGCACTGGGTTTGCAATGGCTTCCTGAAAGGATTTTTATTTATGTGTGTATATAATTTTAAACGCTAGATGAATTTTGCTAGGAGAGACCTATTTGTAAACTAGTTTACAAATGTGTATATCAAAATGACAGCAATAAATGAGCACGTATATAGCCAGGGGTAGTTTTGCATGATGCAAAAGCAGAGTTTACATCGAATTATGCTGTTTTTTTCCACCTCCTCTAGCGGAACTGCTTTTGCTGTATAGTCATGGGAACTTACCTTTGTGACATTAGCTGTTCACCCTGGTAATTGCTCCATCCTCTAATTTAATGAAAACCCATTAAACCGAAACAATAATTAAAATGAGACATCATCTCTGTAGGAGGCTTGCATATTAAAATCACCACGCATTTCACTGCAGACGGATCTTATTCTTGAGGAACACTGAAGCAACATGTAAAAAGTGATTTACAATGAATAATCATAATTTAGAAAGCTGTGCTGCTGAACATGATTTCCTACTGTTCATTACAGACTCTGAGTGGAACTAGCAAGGCAAAAACATTTACAGTGTCTTTTCATGCTGGCAAGAATACTCAGAAGCATAGACGTGCTTATGAGAATGCATCATGCCCTCTGGCCCTCCCTGCTAGCATAGTTTTTCAGACATTCAGTTGTTTTTACCCCTCTCTTTGGGTGGCTGGCAGGTAGAGCAGGTGATCTTGGTCCCCACAGAGCTGCAGAGTGCCAGCTTAACATAAATTTACATTTATTTTCCATTGGCAGTACCCCCAGCTTACTGAACCCCATCATTAGCCTGGGTGGAAGCAGTGCAGGCATGTGGGGCTCTGCAGCCTGGTGTGGGCTGTCTGGAGCCTTAGTGCTTGTGGCTGAACTGAGCTCCCCAAGTGCTCTGAGGGCTGTACATGGCTCTGTGCCTTTTCCTGCCACAGGAGCATATTGTGAGGTCTTCGATTTTCTTAGTGTATAAAGAGAAATTTATGTGAATTTCTCTCCATAGCTCAAAATAAAAAAAAATGGTGGTGTCTGCAGACATCAACTGCATTTTGCCCTTTGTAGGCAGGGAGGGACAAGTACCTGAAGCATTTCTCTGCTTGGCAGTGAAATGATTCTTTTTGGGGAAAATCCCCATAATTAGCGTCATCATCCTTCTGGGGACTTGTGCGTCTGTTTGTGACTTGTGTAGACTGATGAGTGCTTTAGAAGGGTGGGAGTGGGAATGGGCTTTTCATCACTGGTGGTTCACATTTGTTGTTGTTGTTGTTTTTTGTGGGGTTTTTTGGGGGGGGGGGGGCGGGGTGTTGGTGTTTTTTGGTTTTATTACCAATTCTTAAAAAAATGTTTTGTGAGACCAGTGTGCAGAGAGGCAGTCCGTGCACTGGATCCCACTTGGCTCAGAGGCTTCGGTGAAGCACCTGCTTCAGTGGGCAGGAATGTTTCTGGGATGCTGTTGTGTGTTTTTAACCTCAGCAACTGTTAGGATCTGCCTATACTGAGAGTTGCTAGTTTTGGATCATCCTCCTAATCTTTCATTTTTGATCCTCCTTTGTTTCATTTTGGTAAGGCTGGTGACTTTAAAAAAGTGGGGCATTGGGGTGATTTTTTTTGTTTGGTTGTTTGTTGTTTTTTTTTAAATACAGTTCTCAGTTTTATTGGATTTTGCCCATAGCAAGGTAAAAGCCAAAAAAGCTGTAATATTCAACTCTTTAATTGCTATAGCTTAAATCCAGATTCTCTGTTGCAGCAGGATTAATTTCTGCTTGCTTGTCCAGAGTTCAAATGTTCTACTGAAAGCATGTTGAAGGAAATAGCTTTAAAATGATTGAAGTTACCAATAAAGCAATGTGTTCTGCCGTATGTTCTCTGCCAAGGGACGTAAAAGGTATTCAAGCAGGCTAGTGAATGATATAACGTACCCATTGCTTTAGAAAATGAGTTGATCCAGGGCTGAATTTTAGTATTTTTCCTTTGATGGAGGCATATATTAAAGAAAAATTATTCCCCAGATGGATTGGGATACGGCTTTTATCAACTGGTGAACATTTTTCATCGCTTAAAGTTCCATCCCAAGTTGTCATGGATTTCCCTTTGTACAGTGCACCGTTGTCACTGTCAAAGGGAGCTTGGTAAGACCTTTGCTTCCTTTCCTCGCATTATCCTCTTCCTCCTCTGACTCTTTTTTTTGCTTCTGTGTGGTGGTGATTTTCTTGTACTCTTTCTAATGGAGCTGATGCCAACTCCGCCCATTTCTCTTATCTGTGGCTTCTGATGTGTTCAGGATTACAAATGGCAGAAGCCTGAGGTTTTAATTTTTAGTTGCTGGTAATGCACAGAGCATTGAATCCATACAGGAAGATGTGATGTGAGGGTCTAAATCAGGTTGGCTATGGAGTGATGCTGATCCTGAGTTATTGTACCTAAGTCCGTTTGGCATTTAGGGTTAGTGTGCACTGAAATATCTGAATGGTTTGTACTGGTGAGGTAAAGCTTGGCCTGACACCATTGGCCCCAGAGCAGTATTACTGCTCATCTGCTTTTGTGGTGAAGTGAAAACACACCTACGCTAAAATAGAAACTTGGGACTTATTTTGAAGTGTTACATTATAACTATATGTGTGTGTGTGTGTGTGTGTGTGTGTATATATATATATATATAAATATAAAATTTATATTGATAGTGAGTGTTGTGAGTAGTTATAGCCGTGGGTAAAATTTCTTCCTGTGGCTCAGGGTGTAGGGCAGGGTGCTCTGGGTGTGCTCTGCAGCCAGAGTTGTGCTGTGGGTGCTGAACCCCTGTGTCAGGGCAGCCCTGGGTGCTGCTTCCTCTTGTAGCTCTTTTCAGCTTGTGTCTAGGCTTGGAAAGACAAGTGTCTGCCAGGGAAGCTGGAGTTTCCCTTGGGAAGGAGAATGTAAACCCCCTCCCTCTGAACTATTATAATTTTGCAATTTTGCAATTCAGGGACTCTCAGGCAAAGATATGGGAATTGGAATAACAGTTCCTTACTAGGAATATTAACAATACAAATGTGGTAATACAAAACAAACAAACAGGCAATCAAACAAACAAACAAAAAAATCCTAGAAACACCGACAGGGTCAGAACAGGAGCTGACACCCTGTTGGTCAGGGTATTGGGAGCAGCCCAGTTAACTCCTCCTGGAGTGACAGATGTGGTTCTGCTGGAGCAGAGATGATCCTGTAGAAGGGTCCAGTGGTGCTGAGATGGGTCTGGTGTTCCTCTTGGGAATCTAGTGCACACAGGCTGTGCTGCTGTTCCCAATCTCAGGTTTTATCCAGGTAGGAATGCTGGGCTCCTCCCCTGGGTGGAGCATCTCCCGGTGGGATGATGGAATTGTATCAGCCGTGCAGTGAGCCTGGATGGACCATGAACAGCAGATATCCCCCGCAGGGAGGATGGGTCCTGGAAGAGATAAAGAAAACACCTCCCTAGTTGTTTTCAACAGATGGCAAATAGAATACACACTTTTGTTTACATACTGCAGCCCAAGATAGCTTGACAGGGCTGTGCTGATCAGGGCTGAATGGACTCCGATGGGACAAGGCATCCAGGAGAAGTCAGGGTGACATCCCTGGTTGTGGGGGAGATGGTGCCAGGGAGAGTGGTGGTAGTAACTAAATGGTTATTGTTGTCTGTCCTGCAAACTGGACCATTGGTTTTTATTTGCACTTCTTCCTTGGACCCACAGCTTAAAAAAAAAGGGAATTAAAATCAAGCAACACATAGGCTCTCTCTGACATAGGTGTGTCGTGTGCTTTTGTTCTGTTGAAGGTAGAAAGTTGCCTTTACCTGATGCTCTGAGATGATTTCTGTCTCTTGGACTTGCAAATAACTGAGTATGCTTGCTTTCTTTCCTCACTAAATTTTAGAAACACTCTGGTATGTTTTAAAAAAACCCTCCAGACAGCCAGTATTTCAAATTAAGAAAATATAATCACATAGAAGAGCATATGAATGTCGTATCTGTGTTTGTTTATTTATTTTGCTGAGATTGCATTATCATTCAAGCATGAAGCGATGTTTCACTGAAGATTGCTGTATAAACCTATATTGTTCTATATTATGTAGGAAATATGACATTTCATTACAAGCAGACAGTTATTTTTATAGAGAGCATAAAAACTATTTTGCCTTTCAGGCACCCGTGGTGAGGGGGTGTATGTATTCTCAATTTTTCTTTTTTCTTTTTTTTTTTTTTCTTTTTCATTCTGAGGTGTGAAAAATCTACCTGAAAATAGAAGGCTCTTATTCTAAATGGATTGTACTCCCAGCTCAGTTGTATGGTATTTTCTGCAGAAGCCAGGCAGGACACAAACACCACGCTCCCAGGGAAGGTGTGTGAGGGCAGACACAGCCGGAGAGGTACGAGGGGCTGTGCCAGGGGCACAGGAGCTGGGCTGGCCTCAAAACCCCTCCTGCCCAGCATTTGAGTTGCAGGTTGCAAGCCCAGGTTGTGCTCTGTTGGTTTTTTTATCTTCTTTTCTTGTGTTAGAGCCGGGATTAAATGCTCTGGAGGCACAGTTTCATGTTCGGACTCGGGTGTTTATTAATTCTTATCTATGTTACAGTCTCACAAGCTGTGAGTTCTAGCTAACAAAGCGAAAAATGGCTCTGTCTCTATCTCTTACCAAGGTCTTTTAAGCGCAAATGAGCCAATTATGAGATGACACATAAATTATTTTATTTTTAACCCAGTAACCGAACACCCGTGGCCTATAATTAACCCAATAACCAAACACCCGTGGACTCTTCACCCAGTTACAAAATACCACCCAAACCCATGAAGAAGAAGGTGGAAGAAGAATTCAGCGTATGCCCTAAATCCTCCGTTTTGCTTTATATATATTATTATTAAACTCTGTGTTTTCCACCCTGTGCTATCACACACCTCTATCCAAACTCCACACCCACAATCCCAGTGTTGTCACTCAATTTTGGAAGCTGTTCCACGGCCTCAGGTCAAATGCAGTGTTTGCTTGGGGGTCAGTGCCTGCCAGTACAGAAAGCCTGGAATTCTCAGTGCCCAGGGTTCCAGCAGTGCTGGGCACTGGGGCACTCTCAGCTCCAGAATCCCGTGCCCTCCGGGTCCCCACCAGCCTTGCTGGCCTTCCCAGCTAACCAGTCCAGCTGCATTTACCACCTCAGCATGGAACTAGTGGGAATTAGTAGTTCCTGAGATCAGGCTGTGGAAAGCAGCTTTTCTAGGGAGTGATTTTTTGCATCAGTGAGTAAATTTTTCACCTGGCTTGCCTTGAGATGTCCCGAGGTGCTGGTAATGGCCGGGCTTGCTCCCCAAATACGTAGCACCATACTTAGAAGTGTGTTGATTTCTAAAAGCCTGGTTGTATAACCTCCTTTGTCCCAATTATGCTGGCAGAGTGTTGCAAAGCAGCCTGTAAATACTATTTGTTACCCGGTGGTTTTGACCCAACTCTCTGGAATTTCAGAACTTTGGATCTTACCAATTTTAATCAACAGAGAACAGATAACAATGTTTCATATGGTTTTAGTATGCTCTTACCTATGAAGAGGTGGTAGAGAACAGCAAAACATTTCAAAGCGTGTTTCTAACTGGAGTAGTCAGGGCACTGATGAACCATGGATGATTCTGAGCAAGGAGCCCTATATTTTTTGTATAAAATTTGATGGATCGGTGGTGGGATGTGGGCCTTCCTATAATGAGAAACTGTTGTACTTTGCACAGCTTGACTGAAGTTTAAGCATATATGTTCCACTCACTGACAGCACTGCCTGTGCTTTCATGTGAAAGAATTTTTGAAAGCTTTGTTAAGTCATATTTTATTTCTGGTAACTGTAACACCTTAAAGAAAAAAAAAAAAAGTAAGATATGAAGGTTTTTAACCTTCAAAAAATGATAATCATCTGTCAGGTCTTTGACATTCTACCTCTGAGTCTTCCTTGTGCCTTGGAACATGCTACCGGTGGGCTGTTTCTGTAGATAGCAAACCAGATACTGGTGAATTTATGGGTCTGTGGGAGACATAGTTTTGTATCTCTTGCATCAGCTTTTTAAAAAGAAACTCCACGATATTTATGACCAGTAATAACACCTGCTAGGAGAAGATAACGGTGCAGATAACAAAAGCTAATAGATGGAGACAACATCGATCTTCTGTGCTGGATTGTTTATTCCTCTGTTCCACTATATGATGGCAGTGGAGATGATCTCCACTCTTGGAAGCTTCATCCTCTGCTATGGTACAAGTGGCACTGGACAGACAAATACTTTGTTGGTGTAAAGTGGGCACTATGTTTTTTTTATCAAGGGAATTTGGGCCCCTGGCACAGGTTTTTAAATGATGGCTAGTGATTTGGGAAGTCTAACTCCAGTACTTTTCACCAGTGAGCCTTTCAGAGTACAGGCATGTTACGAGTGTGGAGCTCATTTGGAGGGCTTTAAGCTGCACAGGAAAAAACTGAGACAACCAATTACCAAACATGCTTGAATACTTTTTCCTTGGAGTTTGGTTTCAGTCCATGGCATTCCCTCAGTAGCTGTGTGTTGGAGGTCTAGGTTGTTTTCCAAGCCAGTCGCTCTCCTCTCTGTCTACAAAGCTTCATTTAATGACACAATGGGGCCTTTTTATAGTGTTGGGGATTTTTATTTTTTTTTTTTTCCCTGCAGTGAAATTCTGAATTGTAATTTTCATCACTCCTTTGTGTGTTACATCATGCGTGCTGGGCTGGATTCTCAGCATTCAGTGGAGTTGTCCGGTTTTCTACTGGCTGAGAATTTGTGTCAGCATTTTTGGCCTTGCAGTTAAACCTTTGGAAAGCAAGCACCCTGGATTTCTAATTGCTTGTGACATCCAGGAACTGCAAGTGGCTGGGGTCTTGCAAATGCGTGACCAAGGCCCAGCATGAGAGACGTGGCAATGGGTGGGAAGATGGAATGCCACGATTTCTCTGCTTTGTTGTTAATTGTCTTTCATAATGACGATGCACAGTGAATAGAAAGATGAGCTAGGAAAGAATGTGGTGGGAGATAATGCATTTGAATCTTGGTAGATGAATGATGAGAAGGCACGATGCTGCTTGGGCATCATCAGGATTAGCGAGGCTGGAATGTTTCTGCATCTGCCTGGTCAGGCTGTAGTTTAATAAATATTGCATGAGCTGTCATACTCTGCTCGTTTAAACTGAGAAATCCCTGCAACAGCCGTGGATTGCAAGCGTGTCTTGTATTTCTCTCTCAGGCAGCAGCATTATTAGCAATAATACATCTCTGCCTTACACTGTGCAAGGACAGGTTTCCTGTGATGTACGAGGGACGGGTGGTAACAGAGTCAGTGGCAAAAGCTGAGACCGGAGCTTGGTGAATTGTGTTGGGAGAGGCAGTGGCCGAGGTTTCTCAGAATTTAGGGGCCTATTTATCTGACTGCAGCACACCTTATTTACAGCAAGTTAATCTGCTCGCAGCAGACACACATGGCTCAGCATGCCATCGAGAAATCCATCAGAAAATCAGTGGCTGACCAGTCATGAACTTGTCCAAGTGACAAGTGGACCTGCTGGTGAAGATGGCATTTGGGTTTCTTCATTGAAAAAATGTAGTGGTGGACCGTGGCGGACGACTCTCAAAACCAAAAAATATTGATGTGAAAATGAAAAAAAATGTAATCTGAATCTTTCTGACTCGGCATTTTTACCAGAGCGCTATTTCCCTTTCTTTTTTCCTTTTAAAAATAACATTCTTAGATACGGAAAGAGAGATCCATGCAGCGCCCCACGTGAGCGAGAAGTTAGTTCAGCTCTTCCGGAATAAAAGCGAATTCACCTTTCTGGCCACCCTGCAACAAAAGGCATCGACTTCTGGAGTTATACTGTCCATCCGAGAGTTAGAGCACAGGTAAGAGGAATTTGTTTCTCTCTTACAGCAGCAGCAGCAACATGAAAGATTCTGAGTGCTCTGTGATCTGTTGGACAATGTGTTGAAATGGTAGGTGTAAAATCTAACTTGCATGTTATAGCCTTTCTTTACAGTTGGGAATTTGCTACTTTTTTCTAGTGGTGTGGGGGTTTTTTTGTTATGGGAGGAATTCATTATTTATGCATTCCGGCCTGTAAAATAACTTAAACAGGAAGATCAAAGCCAATGTAGTATGGATGCAATGCACTTGGGAAGTTACAAACCTTGTAATGCGATTTTCCTGACTAGTTTATTATATATGCTCTGGAGTTTGCTGTTTAATAAAAGTTAAACTTGCACTTTTCTCACTTCGCTATGTTTTATAACATGATAAAAGAGTACATTTTCTTTGAGATTCAGCAACTAAGCTATTAAGCAATTAAGCTACGTGTGCTCCATATAATACTGTATATGTTTTCTTCCCAACATAAGTTCATTGTATTCCTATTCCATGTATGTCTCTTTACCCCCCTTTTTTTTCCTGGTTGTCAGTATAGGAGGAAAAAGAGTTCTCTTTGATCATCTGTTTTAGTGGCAGACATCAGTTTGTAACAAATAAGGGTGTACTTTATAGTATGGTCCATAATGCAATTCCAATGACGTTTTGGTGTTTCAAAGTGTGTGTTGTATCAAACTGCCTCCTATTTGTAACTTTGTGAGTGCTTTTTTAATCAATTCTTAGGTCTTGAAGGACCTTTGTGTGTAGTGTGACACATGAAAGGCTAATGCTGGTCCTCTCTGTTGTGATACGAGTCATGGGACATTGTTTGGTTGCTCCCATTTCAGATCTAATGCCAGTTACTCCGCAGCACTTCTGTTAAAAGAATCCTACTGGGTGTGTCTAATCATGTACATGATACTCAATTGTTAGCCCAATTTCTTCCCTTTTTGGTGAGAAAGTGTGTGAAGGAGGAGGCAGTGACTTCATCATGACCAAATTGTCAGGGATGCCTTTTGCCAGGTGCAACAGCAGAGATGTGCAGGAAAGGCTCCCCAGTTAAGGGAGGACTTGGCTATTTCCCTATTCTATACTTTTCTGTCATTTCTACTTTCTTATTGGTCTTTTCTTGTTCTTTATTCCTTTTTTCATTTTTCAGGCCACTGTCTCAGTCTAGAAGAATATCTTACATTATAGAGGGACTTCTTCCTCCATCCCTTGCTCTTCTCCTTCTCTTACTCTGTCGTTCCTTTTGCATTTCTTTTCAAATTCTCCAAGCCTTTGCAGGCTGTTTGAAGTCACGGTTAACAGGATTGGTTCACCACGTTAAGAGTTTGTTTATTATTTATTTGAGGACGAGGACATCGAGGATAGCCACCAAACAGGAAAATGCTGTCGCATGCCAGTACTTAGCAAAATCCAAGGTCAAACTAGACAGGCAGTGGTGATTATACGCTGCAAGGCACGTGGATTTAGATATGGCACCTACTGAATGCAGCTCCTTGAGTCCTCTCTCTTGACAGGCAGAGGCTTGCAGGGAGATGTGCTCTGCAGGAGTCATCTTGGCTGAACAGAATACGCTGCCCTTGTCC
>JANEHK010001123.1:0-10535 GCA_025960845.1 Tachycineta bicolor | reverse complement strand
CCTGGACCTCGGCATTTTCCAGCAGCACCGGAGGGACTGGGACTGATGAGAGACTGAGAGAGAGCTGAGCTCCACCCACGGCAAGAACTTTCTCTATTTGCCATCTCACTCCAGAATGACAGGTTTTATTGTTTCATATTATTCATTCTTTATACTTGTATGCACTTTGTTTGTTAAGTAAAATAGTTTTCACCACTTTTCTCCAAAGAAGTTCTTTTACCGGAGCGGTTGGAGGGAGGGGCCACTTGGGTTTGCTTCCCAGAGGGATCCCATTCAGGGGTTTTCTCCCAGATTTGTCCCTAAACCAGGACAGAGGGTGAGTGGTAACGCCCAATAACCAGGTCAGGCCCACCCCAACCAATGCTGCGGTTTGTAAAGGAGAAAAGCCCCAGCAAACCTCCGGGGAATCAATGGGATGGGGACGGGTCTGTGGCCTCAGACACTCAGTGTCCGCAGGACAGAGTGCTCAGATCTGGTACGGAACAGTGCCTGATGGGTATCCTGGTTTAGGGTGAATTTGGGAGAGAACACCATTTTTGGGGTCCCTCTGAGGAGCAAACCCAAACGGCCCCTCTGTCGCTGCTGGAAAATGCCAAGGTCAGGCCCCGGTGGGCTGCAGGTGCAAACACCCCGCCGGTACTCCCCTGGGTCTTTTCAGTCCAGAGCAGGTTTAAACAGTCCCAAGAGAAAAGGAATAAAAAGGGGACTAAAAAAGAAAAAAAAAACCAGTCCAGTGAACTTCTCTGCCCTAGCTACCTAAAACTAATTAAAAATAAAAGATCTGAGTCCTGCAGTCTCTTTGACCCTCAGCCGAACACCCAACCTGGAGAAAAGTTTGTCGGAATCAGGCAGTTTTCTCAAAACAAACTCCGCCCTTCTTCTTGCTCCTCCTTTGCTCCCAGATCCAGTCTTAAAGGCACAGAACTCAATCTCCAGCACAAACAGAACAGAGGATTGGGGATACCAGCATCATAAAGTCACCCTAGGACAATGTGTTTTAAAAAGACCCTGTGAATCCAAACCCATCACCTACAAGGATCCCTGGAAGAGGAAACACTGCCAGGGATCGCTGGCAAATGGATTTTCTGAGCCACTGCACCAACAAGGGTTCAGGGATGTCCTGGTGTTGGTGGATCCCTGTTTTGGCTCCAGAACTTCTCCTGCTGCCCCAAGAAGGCCGGGGAAGTCACACAGGCACTCCCCAGGAGATCATGGCCAGGCTCGGGGTGCCCGCAGGGATGTCATCTGATAGGGGACCCCATGTGGTGTCTGAGGTGTGACAGCAACTGCATGAGCAGTGGGGAGTGGGGCTGGGGGGCTCAGGGGGCACATGGGACGCTGGGGTTGGGGTCATGGAGGGTGAGAAATCAGAGAATAGAAAGTTTCACTTCCCCAGGAAGTTCTGCATAGAGCTTAAAAACAAACAGGCAGAAGCCTGAAAAGGATGTAAAAGTTTAGACACAACAGGAAAAATCCATCTGGAATCAGTGAAGAAACAGACAAAGGAACTCCAGTGAGGGCTTTTTGCCAAGTTCTTAAGCAGTGAACTTGCCAATCTTTGTGCAGCAATAGCTGCAGAAAGCAGAAGTTCAACAGGAAGTTATTGTGGAGGCTGAGGCACTCTATGAAAACCACACCCAGAGACCCCACTTTGTTTCCTCTCTGAGACAATAGAAATGATTTCCTAAATGAGGCAGAGCCTTGGAAATTATTCACGGGAAAAGTGCTGTCTCTGTGTCAAATCGGAGCCCCACAAAAGTGAATATTTATGACTCTGGTAGATAAATACCCTGTGGCAAGGCCTCCCCCCGGACCCGCAGGACCAGCAGAGATCCGCAGTGATTGCGAGCTGATAAAGAATTGTGGTTTGTGATCCCTGTAGTTGTGTCAGGGAGTTCACTCCGGCCCATTCTGGTACCAGGGGCACTGGGGACACTGGGGACACTCGGGGGGGACAGGGGACGGTGGCATTTGGATTGCACTCCAGGGGGGACACGGGGGGAGTTACAGCACTGGGACTGGGGTCATCGGGAGCTCTGGGGGAAAGCGAGGGGACAGGGGATGGTGGGAGTGGGGTCATGGGGGGGCTGGGAGACACTGGGTGTCACCGAGATGCACAAAGCAATCTTGCAGACATAAATCATTCGAAAGCAGAGAGCCCTCTGATTCCAGCTCACCACCGCGAGAACGGAGAGAGCAGTAAAAAGAAGGGTCTCCTTGTTTATTCTTTACTTTTTATACATTTGTGGATCTGGCAGAACATTGGCTTTTTGGGTTTCCATCCCTCATCCTCAGTGGCCAGACTCACTGTCAGTTACAGTTGTTTTTCATGTTAGAAATATGCAAACAAAGGACAAAGAATGAGAAACAAAGGGTTTGTTTATGTTACATCTATGGGAAAGGTAGAAAACTGCTCCTAATATTGTACAGTAACGAAAAGATCTGACTCCATTATGAATTTCAAGAAGGCTAATAAGAAAGCCTAGAAAAAACAGGGTAACAACTGGGTGTAGGGGGTGGTGCCTGGATTAGGGTTGAGGTCCTGGGGCAACACTGAAGAAATTGGGGACTGGGAGTGGGATTGGGGTGTGGGGATGGGCTGAGGGGAACACTAGGGGTCTCAGGGAGTGACTTCAGGATGTGGGTTGGGGTTCGGATGGGGGAGGTTCGGGAAGTTGTAATCATGGGAGTAGGACTGGGATTCTGGAGGGGCCAGGAGGACATGGTACTGTGGGACTGGGGTCCCTGGGGTATTGGGGGACATTGGGGAGACACAGGTAACCCCAGGATTGGAGATCAGGGAGCCCGGACATGTCCAGAGGTCTTCTGGCCAGGAGTGCCTCCTTTCCCCTGGGCTGACCCCAGTCTCTCCCTGAGGAAACCTCCCTGTGTCACCTCAGTGTCCCATCAGTGTCCCCTCAGTGTGTCCCCTCTGTGTCCTCCAGTGTCCCACACTACTCCTGGTGGCGTCTCCCCTCCATGGCCCCCCTGGCTCACACCCTGGCACTGCTGGCAATGGCCATGGCCACTGCAGCCGTTGATGAGGAGTGGATGGACATGGCCCTGAACTCCTTTGATGACCAGTACCGGGGCTGCGGCCCTGCCATGACCGCGGTGTTGCCAGCCCTCAACCGCTCCAAGTTCCAGGACAATCCTCAGTTCGCCCAGGCCTGGCTTAAGGCCGTGGCTGAGTGGCAGAGGCAGGGCGCCCGTGTGTCCCCTCTGTCGTCCTCAGCCCAGGCCATCGCTGTCATGGCCTACTCAATGAAGGACGTGTACAGGCCGTTCAATGAGGCCGTGCGCGAGGCCGGGAGCTCCCCCCAGGAGTACAGGGACAACTTCCACTTCAAAACGTTGCATTTCCTGCTGACCCAGGCCCTGGTGAAGCTGAGGGAGGATCAGAATGCCCAGTGTCACAACGTGTTCCGGGGTGTGAGTGACATCTGCTTCATGGCGCGGCATGGCCAGAGGGCCCGGTTTGATCATTTCACGTCGACGTCGCTGCGCAGAGAGGTCACCGAAGACTATGGGACAGACACAGTATTCCAGGTGTACACGTGCCACGGTGTGGACATCCAGGCTTTTTCCTATGATCGAGGGAACCGTGAGGTGCTGATCCCGCCATATGAAACCTTAGAGGTCACCAAAGCCACCCGGAAAGGAGACCAGTCAGAGATCAAGCTCCGCTCCACCGGCACCTTCAGCAACTACAACTGCGAATGGCTGCAAGGTGGCAACACAGGGGACAGCCCGGGGCATGGGGACACCCGCTGTGGCCATGGGGACATCCACGATGAGGCACAGGGGACACAGTGATACTCACTGGGGTTGGGGGACAGGGAGAACCACTTTGTGTTTGTGGGGAGAAGGACACCCGGTGCTGGGGACAAGGACAGGAATACCCAGTGCTGGGGACACCAAGCCTGGGGACACCCATGGAGGGCACAGGGACAGGAACACCCAGGACAGGGCACAGGAATTGAGATCCCCACATCTGGCAGGGGACAGGGACACCCCTGCCAGGGGAGGACAGGGACAGGGACAGGGACAGGGACAGGGACAGGGACAGGGACTGGGACGCCCCTGTTCCAACTGTGTCCCTCCTTGCCAAATGCAGTGCTGTGAGGACAGGCCCTGTGTGCTGGATGTGGGTGGAAGGGACCCACGTGGCACACCCTGAACCCCTGTCACTCACATGGCATCCCCTGACTCCCCTGACCCCGGTCACCTCTAAGCCCACCATGACCCCTCTGACCTCCCTGGCCCCTGTCCCCCCCATACGCCCCGACACCCTGTCACCTCTCACCTCATGGCCCCCATCTCTCCTGTCAGCCCTAACACCCCCATTATGGCCCTCCCCAACCCCCTCACTCCATCCATGGTCCCTCCTGACACCCCTCTTTTTCCTCCAGGTGGGAGCATCCCCTTGGCCCCCTTCCACTTCCGAGGACTTGTCCTGGCCACCACAGCCCTGGCAGTGGCCACCGGGATCCTCTGAGCCATGAGGCCACCAACGTCACCGAGGTCACTGTGGTCACTGTGGCAACCATGGCCACCATGTCCAGCGAAGGTCACTGTGGTCACTGCGGCCAGCACGATCACCAAGACCACCAGGACCACCAGAGAGACAAGGTCACTGAGATTACCAAAACCACCTCTGCCACGATGGCCACCTTGGCAGCTACTGCTACCATGAGGTCACTGGGGCCACCACTGTCACCATGGCCACCATGGTCACTCTAACCAAGGACATTGTGACCACCGTGATCACCAAGACCCCCTGAGCCACAAGGCTGCCACAGGCCCGGTGACCACCGTGGCCACCAAAGCCATTGTGCAAAGCCATTCTAATGAATAATTCTGTCAAAACTATTCCATTTAAGAATTCTGTCAAAGCTCGCAAAAAGAGACAATGCTCAAGCAGGGCTTGATGTCACTCCCCACACCAACACTCGTGGGAATGTCTCTTTCTCTCAGCCTTGTGCAGGACTTTGGGGAGCATCCTCTTCCTGAGGGAGGGACCTCTCACACATTCCATTCCAAGCAGGAATATGGAGCAGCCCTGCAGAAGGACCTGGGGCTGCTGGAGCATTTATAGAATGGTGGAATGATGATTGGCTCTCACAATTAAGAGATGAATATTGTGTGTGGGTGTGTTAATGGAATTTTTGTTGAGATTTGAATTTCTTTTTGTAAGATGCACACATTATATGGCTCTACGCAAGATATATACTGTATGTATGATGTTGGATGAATTCGTAGTGCTGCATTAATATTTTCATAGTATCGTAAATGTAGTTATGTACTTAAAATGTAGGTTTAGATGTTAAAAGAGAAATTATGTATATGAGATATATATATATATTTAAAGAGAGGAAGGGGGTATACACAAAGAGATGGCAGCCACAGGAGACGTAAATGATTCAGAGAAAAATAATTCATTAATTCCTAATCAGAAGGGACGAACTTCTCCTGCTGCGCTCAGCCCTAAAGATGCCATAGGAAAAAAGTGACACTGACCAGAGAGAATTCTTGGTTTCAATAGAATTTATGCATCATGTATGAGATGTATTAATATTCAACTGGCTATTGCTTTTAAGAGTTAATCCTCTTTTAATGGGGCCTTTTTTGGAGCTTATTTGCCTAGGCAGTCACCCAAACTACTACTTTGTTTTTATTCTCTAGTATTGTCCTAATCCTAATTGTCCAAATTTTTATTACTCTAATTCTGTTGCTATTTTTATAACCATTTTATTACTGTTAAACTTTTAAAATTTTAAAACAAATGATTGGCATGTTTCCTGACGATGTGTAACTCTCTTAGTATAAGTTGATTTTGGACACCCTCTGTTCTCCCTATAATCCCCTTTTCCTCCCTCTGTGTCGTTGCCATCGGACAACCCTGGCTGTCGGGATTCTCAGGGGCAATTGTGGAGGGAGCACGTGTCCGTGTGCCCCTTGCACGGTGACTTACTAAAGAAATAGGGGTATTGATCTCGTATCGATACACAACTGTGACGGACAAAAACTCTCTCACAGTTTAAAGTTAGAAAGTGGATGTTCATTGCGGCCGGGCAGCGCGTGGGATAGCTCCCTAATGCGCACTGTGAAATTCACAGGTAATTACAAACCTTTTATTTACAGAAGTGTTGAATACCCAAATTGCAAATGCATATTCATACCCCTGTCACCTCCCATTCCTCGCTTCATATGCTAATTGGCAGAAAGGCGATTAAACATGCGTAGTTTGCTTCCTAAAATGAGTTGGGGGTCTGTTCTGGGGAGGGGTCACCAAAAATAAGGAAGTAAGATGTGTCTTGCTCATCCTGACCTTTCTACTTTTTCAATGATAAATTCAGTGATAAATTAATCCTTGTTAGAACTTACAGTTTCCTGTGTTCAATGGGTTCTTTAAGCAGGAAATCTGCAACTATCTGATGTCCTATTTATTTACAACACTTTCTTTTTCGTTACAAACACAGCTACACAAACATAAAGGTGACAAGCAATGAGTTACTAAATCTAGGATGGCTTATCTAAGATCCGACTTCTGTTAACAGCAAACAAAGTTTACCTATCTACTTCGGCTCCTTCAGCAATTATTATCTTAATTTTCCTAATGTTAGGAAAATTGTTTCTTGAACACCAGAGGTTTCTGTCCAAAAAGCAGACAGAGAAGTCCTTTTACTTTATTTAAATAAAGGGAGAGGCCATGGGGCATTTCTTCTGAGGTCTATCAGATATTCAGAGGATGCAGCCTACTTTTAATCTCAATTTCCCAGCGGCATTTCCCTCTCTCTTTCCCCATTGGCTGAGGTACTTGAGAGGTACAGACTTCCCAAAATGCCTAAGACCTAAGATTCCCCTTTTAATCTATAACCCCCCGAATATTTAATTCTTAATGGGATTTATGGGTTTTCCCCATTGTTACTTTCATCTTTTGTTATCCATTTCATTTATAAACAAACCTGCAGGTTGTTTGTAAAGGCAAATACTTTCTTTTCCATTCATCAATCAGTAGAATCCTTTCCATTGTTTCCTTCATGTCTCAGTGCAGATTTTATCGATCAGCACACCCAGGACTTGTTTGTAAAGACAAATCTTGTCATTCCTCTCACTAAAAATCCTTAATTCCTCAAAATTCATGCCTCAGTGGGGCAGTTGGGCATGGGGAAAGCTGTCACCGGGGAGGCTTGGCATGACAGCACCTGACCTCCAATCAGGCTGCAGGAAGGTCTCCAGCAATGGACAGCCGGGAAGAGTCAACTGGCGGACTTTGGGAGCGGCCCGGGACATAGAAGGAAAATGTCTGGATATATGACTGCAATGGATCTGGATTTGGCTGCTGCAACAGCAGGGGTATAAAAGGCAGAGCCGCCATTTTGTGGATGTGCGTCTGGCTGCAGCTGAGCACCCAGAGCCATCCCTTTTTCCTTATTCAGTCTTTTTGTTGTGTTGTTGAGATTGAATTAATCTTTAAAATATTAAAGTGAGCAGTCATTTCTCACAGGTTTCTTTCCTTTTGTTCCTTTTTAGTGATAGAATTTTTTCCCGTAAGTGTCGTCCTGTTCTTTTCAGCCATCTGATGTTTGCATTTCTGTAGTGGAGTTTCTCACGGACTGGAAAAGGGATTGGAGAATAAGGTTGCCACCTCACCAACCCCACTGGTCCAACTAGAAGTCCATCAACTGTCACTCCTCCAGAGAGGAAAGGGAAATTCATCGCTTTGTTTATGTTACCACGAGTGAGAAACTCCGGTACAAAAATGCAAACATCGGAAGACTAAAAAGAACAGGACACCATAAGTTGCTCGAAGACGCTGATGACTGGGTGTTACCTTGGTTTTTCTAAGTCTTTTAAAGCCTTTTGAATTTTCATAAATGGAGTCAGATCTTTTAGTTACTGTAGAATATTCGAGCAGTTTTCTACCTTTTTCCCACAGATGTAACATAAACAAATCCTTTGTTTTTCATTCTCTGTCCTTTGTTTGCGTGTTTCTAACCTGAAAACAATTGTAACTGACAGTTGGTTTAGCCACTCCGCTGAAAGGTGAAGAACCCCAAAAGCCAATCTTCTGCTAGACCCACAAATGTATAAAAAGTAAGAAATAAAACAAAGAAGCTCTCTCCACCCTGTCTCAGTATTGAGCTGGATTGGAGAAGGACTCTGCCCTGCGAAAATCTCCTGTCTGCGTGAGACTGCTTTGTGTGTCACAGTGACAACTGGGGACTTAAGAAAAAACAAAAGAAGTGGCCAAGCTCAGGGGAGGAGGGCATCTGATTGCACTGCTCTCATCTGGTGAGACAGAAACTTTAAAGAATTAAGGATTTTAGAGGGGTTATGATTTTAGTTCGAGATAAGCTTTTCTGAAATGAACTAACGTAGACAGGTAGGCTTTGCTGAAATTAAAAGTTCATAATTAACTGAGAGAAACTAGGTTTGGGATCACTCTTCTGTGTTAGAATAACTGATGACTTATCAACTTTATGTTTGGTTAGCTGTGTTCATAATGAAGAATACAGAAACTGATCAATAGCTTTTAGGAACATAAGACAATTGTAGGCTTCCTCTGCCCAGAAACCCACTGAACGGTCACAAAGACAGGAAACAGGAGTCCTACCAAGCATTCATTTGTCATATTTGCATTGAAATGGTAGAAAGGTCAGAATGAGGAAGACTTCTTTACTTCGTCATTTTGGGGACCCATCCCCATGAAAAGGAGCAGCGACCCATTTCAAAGAACAAACTACGCATGCTTCATTGACTTTTAGCTAATTACCATAGGAAGCGGGGAATGGGATGTACCGGGGTTATGAATATGCATTTGTGTTTGGGGAATTCAATGCTTTTGTAAATAAAAGGACTCTGATCACCTGTAAATTGTGGTGTGTATTTGGGAGCTATCCTGAACATTGTCCAGTGTCGTCATAAACATAGACTTTCTAACTTTCAACTGTGAGAGAGTTTGTGTCCGTCACAGTTGGGTATCGAAACTAGATCAATACTCATATTTTCTTTCATAGGTCACTGGTAGCTTCTCTCCAATGGGCAGAGATATTGTGATAACTGGGCTGATAAAAGTCAGGGCTGGGGGAGCTGCCGGCGCTCTCTCTCCTTCAGCTTTGGAGGAGGGTGGTTGGAGCTGCTGCTTGGGGAAGGGAATTGACTGCTGCTGCCAGAGCCCAGCCCAGAGCTGCTTCTTCTGCCATGGGGTGAACTTCTGCTTGTGAGAACAGCGACTGAAGTGGGATCCCATGAGGATCTAGCTCACTAGAAAAGAAGGGCTGTGCTCGGGTGCCCAGCATCCTGAGCGCACGTCTCCCTGCCCTGTTGGGATCCGGGCTGCAGCTGCCCCTTCCCCTCTGCTCCTTCAGCACTGCTCTGACTTTTTACTGCACTGTAGCCCCTCAGCCCCTGCCTGCCGAGACGTCCTGCCGTCCCGGCTTGCTGTTTCCGTGAGTCCAGCTGCGGCACCGGGATTGATTGTCCCAGGCTTTTCTGAAGCGAATCCTCCCTTCCAAACCTTCCCATCTTTGCCAAGCTGCCATTAGGAGGGAGATGATTGTTTAGATTTGAGTGTGGATTTGAGCAAAGTTGTTTGCAATGGACTAAGTGTTATTAATCCCATAAGATGCTTGAACAGAGACAGAGATGAGAAGCCCTCTGTGCCAGTGAAGAAGTGAGAAGATATCTCTGTGCCTTGAGATGAAGAATCCTTTGCCTTTAGAGAACAAAGACTCCTCAAGCACAGGTTATGGAGTCGGTATGCTTTACTTGGCACTCGGAGTAGCACCGTCAAAGATGTGTGCCCCAAACAGAGCAGGCACTCTCTTGAAATGCACTTAAGTTCAAACATCTTAATGAAAGTTTCAACATTGCCTATACATATTCAAAACTATCCCTGCCTACTCTCGCTTCATGTGTCAATCACATATTTTTGGTCTGCACTTGTGCATTGTCTTCTGGTGGTCTCCCATATCCCTTTGAACCTGTCATTTCCCTGCAAAGTTCAGATGTTCAGGCTGTCTGGATTATGCAAGAGACTTTGTGGGGACCCATCTCTCCTATTAACCTAAAGTTCAGGAGTTCAAATTTTTGGTTGAACCACGCGAGTTCTGTGGCACACTTCATGTCTGCAGAGATATCAAGACCCATTTTGAAGACATTGACAACCATTTCTCCTGAAGATCCCAACCCACTGAGCACTTTTGCAAAGACGTCCCCATCCATCTCCCTTACAAAAATCCTTCCCTGTGAGGGCAGGGAGGCCCTGGCACAGGGGTCCCAGAGAAGCTGCGTGTGCCCGGTCCCTGGCCGTGTCCAAGGTCAGGTTGGGGGACCTGGAGCAGCCTGGCCCAGGGGAAGATGTCCCTGCCCATGGCAGGGCTGGCACCGCACGGGCTTTAAGGTCGCTCCATCCCAAACCATTGCAGAGCCCCGGGGCCGGGATGGGGCGGGGCTGGCGCTGGGCAGCGCTGCCAGCTCGTGCTGCCGCCTGCTGGTGGCACCCGGAACTGCAGCTGGGGGCAGTGCAG
>JANEHK010001122.1:0-14756 GCA_025960845.1 Tachycineta bicolor | reverse complement strand
ATGAAGCCTGTAGGTCTATCTGTGTATGTGTTTGCAAACAGGGTTCTCCCAGTCTTTCACTCTAAGCCACCCCAAAGAGATTTGTAAACAAGAACCGAAGTAGCTCTGACGTTGCTGGCGATGGAACCACCACGTGTAAAACAACAAAGCTGTGTTTCTTTTCTCTCTTTACTCCAAGTGCCCTGGAGTGAGTGCAGTGACCCCTAAAGTTGGAGAGGTCCTTGGGATGACACAAGGAGACTTGGAGAAACCATGTTCCAGACTCACACTTGTGTTGAAAGGTTGGTCTAATGTTTGCTACATTGGCCCATTTTGAATGTGTTTTCTAGTTTTAATGGATGCTTGAGTTCTCGGGCTCTATGTTCTAAGCAAATCAGTGTTTTGTATGACAAGGTATCCTTTTATGTGGCTTATGCTCATGTTTTATTTCATTTGGTGGAGGCGAGTTGGTTTCTGTTTTCATGCTCTGTGTCTAAAGCTGGTGCACCTCTGTTGACCCTCCCACACGAAGCAGTCCAAGTGCACAGTGGTTAAGTGGGTGGGCTGTTGTCTGAAGAATTAAGTATTAAATCTGTTTGTGTTCCTATTGGTGCACTGTGAAAATCCAGTATCGGTGTTGACGTGGGCATGCACTTCTGGGGGTGTAAAATAAGTCCTAGGCTTGCTTTGGAAACACAAGAGAAATGTGTGCTAGGAGAAATTGCCTGTGGATAAACTGCTGCTCTGTTGTAGCTCTGTGGCGGTGCTGAGCGTTGCAGAGTGGCCTGAAGGGCTTGCGAGAGCCGACCGGGGCATGGAGGAATCAGCTCCGGCGGGGTGAGGAGTGTCTGCTTCTCCTTCCAGAAGGCTGAACCCACCCCTGAGTCCAAAGCCTGTGGCCATAATGAATAGTAATGATTGTGCCTTTCTCTCTCCAGGTCCCTGGCAAATGCTGGACAAGAACTGACACAGAATTTCTTGGGACCCTGGCAGAGAGAAAGAGAAGCAGCAAATGGTGTTGGGAGAGTTTCTGTGAGTACCTGTGAGATCATGGGCTTCTTACAGCTTAAGAAAGGATCTGGATAGGAAAACAGCTTGTTTTACATGAAACCCTCATGTGGAACATCTGAACGAGATGATGGGATGAGATTTCTTGGAGCCTAGAAATGAGGTGATGTGAGTATTTTCAATAGCAGCAGAGCATCTGGAACCCCACTTGGCAGAAGACTGTGCAAGGTAAGTGCAGAGCTGAATGATACAAGCAGGAAAACATCTGGGGCTGTGTTTGGATTTCTCAAGGCCTTGTAGATTCCTCTCTCTAACTGCCACTTGTCAGTAGAGCTGGCTTGATATCCTTCAGCGGACCGTCAGTGTCTGGTGTTCCTGGCATTTTAGTAGCTTGACTTTTGCCCAAGGAAGAGCATCCTGGTCTTGCTCTTGCGTTAAGATAGCTTAGTGCCCTTTTGGACCTCCTTCAAGGTGTAGGAGGAGCCTGGATTTGTGTTTCTTGGGTGGTCCTGACCTTCCAGAAAAGGACTAAAGGGGAGTGCCAAGGCAGCAGGGGCTGCTCTGGAAGTCAGGAGTGGTTCGGCTCTTCTGTCCTGGTTGTGCTGAAGAGATGGCTCAGGGCTGCTGAAGTGCTGAGGGCTGCACAGCAGGCCTTTCAGTCAAAGCTGAGCTCTTGCTGGAGCCTTAGAGCCTAATGCTGTGTTTGTACGCATTCATTAACAAAGTCCACAGGATCTTTAGCGTTAGGGCCTAGGTATCTGCTCACTAACAAAACAGGGATTGACCTTTCTGTAACTGAGAAGCTGGACCAAGCCACAAAATCAGACCTCTTGCCTTGCTGGCAGCTCCTGGGTTGTTCCCTGAGCCCTGGCCAGGCTTTGGGCCCAATCCACGAGGAAGCCGAGCCCGGCTGTTGCCGCACTGGACGTTGTGTCAGCCTGTTGCTGGCAGCCAGTTGTCCGAGCTGGGCCCTGTCCCAGCACAGTCGGAAGCCTCTTTGCCTGCGGGTGGACGCACCCGTGGGACTTCCCGGTTGTGGGAGAGGCTGTCCAAGTGCTTGGCTGGGACAGGGGTTCCCAGCTCATGGGCTGTGGCTCTAGAGGATGGTGCAGCCTTAGGCTGTGACTGGTGCTGTATCTTAATCACTGTAGGCAATTGGCCAAACCCAGGCACCCATGAAAGTTGTTCACTCGCTCTCTGCTGCTCTAGTTGGGCAAAGGAGAGGGGGGGGGAACAAAAATGAATGAGGGGTTCATGAGTTACGAACTGGGAGAGAAGCACTCTAAGGGCGAAATGGGTTCAAATTTCAAGGTGTAAGGTTAATTTATTATTATTGGAGTTGGGGAATCATAGTGTGAAGTAAATTAAGCCTTTATAACACCTTGTAGTTTTTTTCCCTCCCAGCCCCTTCCTCTTTCCTACTGACAGTGCAGGGAGACAGGGCATGGGGGTTTTGCTCAGTTCATTATTTGAATTTTTCTTCTGTTTGCTCAGGGAGAGGACGGTTTTTTCTCTGGTTTGCTGTAGGGTCCCTCCTGCAGGCCAAGAGCCTTTCCAGAGCTATTGTCACAGGTTCCTCATGCACAGGGTGCAGTTTTTTAGGGATTGGTTGCTCTAGTTTGGAGGCAAGGTCTTTCTTTATCTCTAGAAGCAGGGGCACTCCCTCTCTTTCTATTCAGGTCTCCCACTGGATCAAAGCGCTCTCTGGCTTCCGCCCCCCTTGGGCACTGAGTGCTTTTCCCACAGGCTGTGAGTGGATCTCTGTGTCCCCTGGGGACTTAATGCCAAGTGACAGGGCCACAGCTTGTTTCATCACAGTCCTCGCTACAGCTTGCAGAGGAATCTCAGCTGTGATGAGCACTTCTTCCCTCTTTTGTCCATTGACCTTGGTGCTGCCGCATTCTTTTCCAGCACATTCTCACTTCCTCCTCTCTGACTAGAAGAAAAGCTGCTGCTCGTAGGTCCTACTGCTAGAAGGTTTCACCAGTTCATTGATCCCTGCAGGATCCCCCAGCAGCAGGAGGTTGATCTCATTTAGGCTGCGTGTTGGGGAGTCGCTCGCCGCGTTTTTGCCATGGCCACGGGGGCCCTGGTGCTGTTTAAGGCCTCTCCTGGTGCATGTTGCCAGAGGAGAAGCTGTCGATGCCAGCCCTGCCCTCGTGCCTGGGGCACGGCTGGCCGCGGGGCCGGGCAGGCCGGCTTTGCCGTGGCCACACCAAGCTGGCAGTGGCCCCAGCGGCGCCTGGCTCTGCCCTGCACCGGGATGGGCCCTGGCATGGCGCCTCCCAACCCCTGGAACAAACTGCTTGCGGGCTGCTTTGATGGTCTTTGTCAATGGGACCATGAGGCCTTACCCACCTTTCTAATTGGGCTGGCGGCACGCCCACCTTCAGAGCTATCAGCAACTGGCTCTGTTGGACATGGTGGAAGCTTCTAGCAGCTTCTCCCAGAAGCCACCTCTATGGGCCCCCTGCTGCTACCACAAAACCAGGCTGTGCCAAGTCAACACAGTGGTCTTTGGTAGGAATGCTGAGGTGCAATGATGAGCTTTTCCTTTTGTGACTTCTCATTTTGAGCCAGAGTAAATGACAAAATTCCTGAAGCTGGTGTCAGTGATTTAAGCATGGCAAGAAACTTATTCCCCACGTGGCCCCCTTCCCCCCCCCGAGTCTGTGGGCAGGAACCTGAATGTATTGGATAATGTGACCTAAAATTGTGTGTTCTATTTCATGTGTGGAAAGCAGGTTTTTTGGGACATGTTTTATCCTTCTCTTACTCTTCCAGGGGAGTGGGAGACTGATGCCCTCTGATAATGGCCCAGCCATTAAAACCAGGTGAGGCAGTGTTTCTTACCTCTTTCACCGCTCCTCAGTCCTCCAGGGACGCATTTCAAGGATGGCCTGGAGCTGTTGGATCTGCCCTGGACAGCAGGTGAGCATGGAGTCTCTGCTGCTGTGGGGCTCTGGGCACACCCACACCACCCCCCCCACCATCCCCCACCTAGAGTGACCTAGAACCGTGGTTCTAGATAGTACCTAGAACCAGTCCCTTGGGCAGGACCCCCCCAGTTAGCGTGAAAACCCAGACTGGCTTTCTCTTGGAAACTCAAATGTAGTTGGCAAAGAGGAAAGGAAAACCAAGACAGGATTGCTCATGGAGTCTGGATTGGTGTCACCTGTATGGAGGGTAAATGTAGACCGTACTCTGGGCAGTGAGTCCAGTCTGTGTAGAATGCAAGTGCATAATTCAGGACTGATCCGGTCCCACTGAGGATTTTCCATCCAGTTTGGTAAGAATGGGCCTCAAGTTGTGATTTGCATCCACAGCTCCTCAGTGTGGACTTTTCCTGTGTAACGCTGGCAGCAGGGGCAGAGAATTGCTCTTGGAAATGAAATTCAAAGGCAGCATCTGAGACAATGGCATTTCAATCTGGGATTCAAATTTCGAGGAAATAACTTCAGTGCTATCTGTTATAGAACAACTGAAATCCAATGGAGACAAGCAGATCAACATGGTATTGATTTCTTCTGGGGAGCATGTTCTACACTAATGATCCTTTTTCCTCATTTTCTATCTCTGTGTTATCCCTACCTCTTGCTGAACCTGCAACCCAACTTTGCCATCTGTGCCATGGGTTGATTAACTGAAGGTAATTTTAGGGAATAAAGAATTCTTCTGAAGCACATCTCCACCTTTGAATTTCTCTGAAAACAGACCATGAACAGAAACATACTGAATCTGCATGTGGTCTGTGTCTTATTTCTAAATCATTGATCATCAAGTGATGCTTTCTGTTTCATTTCCAGATTGAAAATGGCGTTGCTGAGCTAAGTTTTAACAGTAAGAAAGCAGCAAGTTCTCTAGGGTTTGACCGTCTGGAAGCACTGGACGGGTCCTATTTATCTATTGTGGCATCAGTGTTGGAGTCTATGGGTAAGTTGCTCTTGAACTGAAATTTTTCTTGACGCTTCTGCAAATGCAACTAGAACTAGAAAAGGAAATGATGACCACACTGAAATGCAGCACAACATCGAGTTCAGCTGACAGTGTGAAGTGTTTTGATATCCACAAAGCTTTACGGAACTTAAGTTTGCACTGCTGAGCTGTGAGTTTAGTTTCAAAGGTCTGCTATTGCTGAAGAACAGACCCAGTTCACGTTCTGCTATTTTTCCTGCCCTAAACCAGCATTTTAGTTGCTCTGCGCTAGTTCCATAAGGAAACATGCTAATGTAGTATTAAAATGAAATAATTCTGTGCTGCTGCATCTGGTTTATCTGACATTAACATCTAGGACTGCAGCTCTAACTCCTGATTGCCTTTTTGTATGAGTGATTTAGTGCTCATACTAAGTTCAGCAATCAGAATTAAAAAACAAACAAACAAAAACACACAAGAAGAGGAAAAAAAGAGAGGCTGCATTAGGAGAACATTTTCTCTCTGGAAAAACTCAAGACCTTTACTTAGAGCTGTTCCTTTTGCCAGCATCCCAAATGCTCCTACATTCCTAAAAAAAGTAAATTCTAGTATCATCTACCTTGAGACGTGGAAGACCAGGAAATGACACGTCTTAAATATCCACAGGGAACGGAATCGTTTTCCTGGGACGCAGAGTGCTGTCTCCAGCTCTGGGGCCTCCAACATGAGAAGGACGTGAACCTGCTGAAATGACTCCAGAGGAGAAATAAGGGCTAAAGAACCTCTCCTATAAAGGCAAGCTGGGAGGGCTGGGGTATTTCAGCCTGGAAAAAAGGCTTTGGCAACACTTAGAGCATCCTTCCTGTGCTGAAAGGGGGTTATAAGAAGGCTGGTAAAAATATGTATACAAGACCTTGGAATGATAGGACACAGGGGAATGGCCTTAAATGGCAAGAGGGTAGGTTTCTATTACAGAACAGGTACAAATGCTGTACTGTGAGGGTGACAAGGCAGTGAGAGGGGTTTGTCAGAAAAGTTGTGGATGCCCTATCCCCGGCAGTGTTCAATGTCAGGTTAGATGAGGCTTTGAGCAACCTGGTATAGTGGCAGGTACCCCGACCACAAAAGGGAGGGGCTTGATGACCCTCAAGGTGCACGAGTGGAGTGCATTCAATGCCTTGTTCTCTAGCCTGGGTGTTTATACGGCTGTTCTTGAAGTGGGTCTCATTGTCTGACTCGATTCTCTCTGGGGTGCCATGTCTCCACAGGATTTGCTTTTCAAGGCCCTCCATGGTGTTCCGGGCAGTAGTGGAAGGCACACGGTAGGTCTCTAACCATCCAGTGGTGGCTTCCACCATGGTCAGCACGTAGCGCTGGCCTTGGAGGGTTTGGTGATGTAGTCAATCTGCCAGGCTTCCCCCGTACTTATACTTGGACCTTTGCCTGCTGTACCATAGCAGCTTTGCCCGCTTGGCCTGCTTGATGGCAGCATACGTCTCACTGTCATGGATAACCTGAGAAAGACTGTCCGTGGTTAGATTCACCCCTTGGTCTTGTGCCCACTTATAGGTGGCATCCCTGCCCTGATGACCTGAGGCATCATGGGCCCATTGTGCTAGGAGCAACTCTCCCTTATGTTGCCAATCTAAGTCTATCTTTGACACCTCTATCTTTGCAGCCTGACCTACCTGTTTGTTGTTCTGGTGCTCCTTGTTAGCCTTGTTAGTCTCTTGGGGACATGGGCATCTACATGGTGGACTTTCACAGGTAGCATCTCTACCTGACTGGCAGTGCCCTACCATTCATCGGCAGCCCAGATTGGGTTCCCCCTACGCTGCCAGTTGGCCTTTTTCCACCTTTCCAGCAAAGCCCACAGAGAACTGGCGAATTCCAATTGGTGTATTCGTGACTCGGTGTAGAGGTAGAGCTTTGGTCACTTCTCTCTTTCAGAAATGTCCAGGGCTAGTTGAACAGCTTTGGGTTCAGTTAGTTGGCTCAATCCACTCTCTCTTTCAGTAGCTTATGCAACTTGCAGTGTGGGGCTTTATACGGCTGCTTTTTACTTCTGGTTTCTCCTTAGGATGCGGCAGGAACTATTAGTGAAAAGAGCGTAGTGTGTTTCTTCGGCTGGCAGTTGGTTATATGGTGGAGTTGCTTTAGCACTTGTTCCTGCTCCTCTCCATCTGTGAGATTAAAGTTTTTTTCTTTCTGGCCAGTTGGTAATTACTTCTAAAATCTTAGGGCGATTTGGGTTTCTAATAGGGGTGCACTGACTGACGAGGGCAATCCATTTGCTCCATGTGGCGTCGGTGGCGTGATGGGTAGAGGGAACCTTTCCTTTAAACATCCCCCTCAGTACTGGTAGTTGGGGTGCCAGGAGGAGTTGTGCTTGTGTGCCAGTCACCTCTGAGGCGGCTTGAACTCTTTCCTAGGCGGCCGAGATTTCCTTCTCTGTTGGAGTGTAGTTGGCTTTGGACCCTCTGTAACTCTGGCTCTAGAATCCCCGGGTGCCTTCTGCCAAAGGCTCTAGGACAGGCCATTGTTCCCAGCTGCAGAGTAGAGCCCATTCTTCACCTCTGGTCTTATCCTGGCTGGATCGAAGGCTACCACGCGAGCAATCCCCTGCTTGATATGGGCAAAGGCTTGTTGCTGTTCAGGGCCCCAGTGGAAATTGTTCTTCTTGCGGGTGACCAGGTAGAGAGGGCTCACAATCTGGCTGTACTCAAGGATGTGCATTCTCCAAAAACCTATGGCGCCTGGGAAAGCTTGTTTCCTTCTTGCTGGTCTGTGAGATGTTGCAGTGGTGTTATTGATGATCTCGGTGGGAATCTGACACCGTCCGTCTTGCCACTTTACTTTCAGGAGCTGGATCTCTTGGGCATGTCCCTTGACTTTGTTCTTCTTGATGGAAAAACTGGCTTCCAGGCGAATGTGGATGATCTTCTCTCCTTTCTCAAACTCTTCTGTTGCTGTGTCCCTCCACACAATGATGTCAGTGATGTACTGTAGATGTTCTGGAGCCTCACCCTTTCCCAGTGCAGCTTGGGTGAGTCTAGGGCAGATGGTGGGGCTGTGTTTCTGTCTCTGGGGCAATCAGTTTTAGGTGTTCTGCACACCCCTCCATCCTCCAGGGGGGCATTTTCAGATTATGTGCCAAAGGGGCCCACAAGTGACATGACACATTCCATCATCCCATTGTGAGATGCTCCAGCCAGTGGGGGAGGAGCCAACTGTTCCTAACTAGGTCAAAACTGGAACTGAAGAACAGAAGGTATCCAGTTTTTTTACTGGATTCCCAGAAGAAGATCGGATCTGTCTCGTCACCACTGGATTTCTACAGGACCATCTCTACTCCCCACAACCACACCTGTTCCTCCAGGAGGAGTTATTTGGACTGCTTCCAACACCCTGACCATCAGGGTGCCAGGTCATATCCCTGGCTCTGTCAGGGTTTTCTAGGATTTTTGGTTGCTACCTTGCTTGGCTTTTTTTTACTACTATATTTGTCTTTTTATGGTTTTGGTTTTTTTCCTTTTTTTGAATATTTCCTAGTGAAGAACTGTTACTCCTATTCCCAAATCTTTGCCTGAAAGCCTCTAATTGCAAAATCATAATAATTTAGAGGGAAGGGGGCTTACATTCTCTTCCATTCCAAGGGAGGCTCTAGCTGCCTTAGCAGACAAGTGTCTTTCAGAACCAAGACACTGAATAATTGTGTCTTTTGTGGGGGAATTATGACCACCTATTAAAAAAACAACCAAAAAAACCCTGAAGCTGATGTTTGTATTTTCCCTTTATTCTTCTTTGGGGGGGAAAAAGGACCTGATGTTGTTGTCATCCCTGGTTTCGTGACAGATGTTGATATCTGCTCTGGGGGCCAGGACAGCTGCATGTCAGGGATGTGATGGGTAACGGGCACCACTGGTTGATGCTGTGTTCTTGTCTACCTCGACTGGTCAATGCTGCTGCTGCTGGGGTTTGAATATTGACACGGAACAGTCCTTGCCTTTGCAGCTGGATCTCTGCCTCCCTTGAAGGCTCTGATTTGCCCTGGACTGGCCGAGAGAGAAGATGTCAGGGAAGCCACAAAGCCTCCACTTGCTCCTTTTTTTTGCCAAGTACCCTGGAGTGAGTGCAGTAACCCTGAGGATGGAGAAGGGCTTGGGATGAGGCAAAGAGACCTGGGGAAACCATTTTGCAGAATGACCCTTGTGTGGAAAGGTTTGTCTAATACTTGGTGGTTTTGTTCATATTGTGTGTGTTTTCTTTTTTGAATGAATATTTGAGTTCTAGGGCACTGCATTCAAAGGCAAGCAGATCTTTTCTAGTGCACAATATCCTTCTTCTATTTTCTGTTTGATTTTGTGGGGCAAAATTGGGGTTTGGCTTAATCCTCTGTACATAAGGGCGCAGGAACTGCACTGACTCTTCTGCACCAAGAGTTCCACATGCACAGTGTTTAATTGGAGTAGGTGATTTAGGCTCTGCCCAAAGGAGATTCCCAATGGAGTTTTAAAGAGAGGCACTATTGGATTCCCCAGAGCCGGTTGAGTTAATTTTTGTGATGTGTACTAAACAGTTGAACGTTTTGTTTTGGTTTTTTTTTTTTTTTTTCCTTCCAGAATGTTGCCATGCAACCCGCCTGGGTGCTTTGCACATGCTAGGTTTTTTCCATCTCTTGTCACATCAGAACACCCTGGCATCCTCAGGTCCAGAGGGACTTTGAGAAAAAGGATTGCCAGTGAGACAAGCAAGGTAATGTTTTTGTTATGGATTTGCTTGGAAAATTCTGCAAGAAAATAATTTCCACCTGTGTTTGTGGTTTTTGTTGGGTTTACTTTTGTTTTGTTTTGTGGTGTTTTTTGGTTGGTTTTTTTTTGTGGTGGTGGTGGTTTTTTTTTATTTTTGTGTTGGTTTTGGTTTTGTGTGAGTTTTGTTTTGTTCTTCACAAAACCAAACTGAAGCAAGCCACCTCTGGGAAACCCAACAGCAGCTGTCACTGAAACTCCAGTGGGAGTCTCTTCCAGGCTGAGCTGAAATGCCCTGTGTCCCTGAGAAAAAGTGTCACTTAGCATGGGGTACAACTGACTTGAGGCCTTTGTTCCACAGCAGCGCTGCTCCTCTATGGATGTGCCCTATGGCTGAGGAGGGACGGGTATAGAAGAAGGAGGAAAACAGCCCAGCCTTTCACAAGCTTTTCACAGTCTCCACTGGGGCTGGAGGCGCTTCTCTCCTCTGCTTTGCATGGATTTTATCTGCTCCCCTCCTGTCCCCCAGGTCAAAGTTCCCAGCACATGGGGGCTGTTTGGCTCCCTCTGGCCTCAGCGCTCTGGCACGGGAGCAGTCTCCCTCTGTGTGTGCAAGAACACGTCCTGCACTTTCTGCACAGGAAGGATGCTCTAAGTGTTGCTAAAGCCTTTTTTCCAGTCCTGGCTGGGGCCTCTTAGGGGTCAGCATCATCAGCAGGAAGTGCGGCCAGAGGGGCTCAGGCAGAACTTGGGCTGGCTGTGACCTGTACTGGCCACATCTGCTCTGTCCTTGCTGGGGTGGGCAAAGGCAAAGCTGGCAACTGAGCACGTTCTCTTGAGACTCTCCCTCGGCTGTCTTAAAATCTGTCTAGAAAATGAAAGTGTGCTTGGCTTGACTTGGTTTGTAGCACTTGAAAGTGGACTTCAAAGATTCTTCGAGAACTGTGACCTGAATTAAGGCCAGAGTTCTTTTGTGCAAGCATCGTTCTAATAGCCAGTGGTTGTTTATCTGGACTGGTTTTAATGTCTCTGTTTTTTCTGAAGTTCCCATTTCTTTGGCTATATTGTTGTGGATGTTCGTCCTCATACTCTGGAGAGTGGGTTGTGGATTTTTTCTTCATTCCACAGCTATAATACTTTTTTTTTTTTTTTTTTTTTAAATTATTATTATTATTATTCTTTCAATGCAGTAAAATTCTCCAAACCACTAACCTGAATTCCATCAGCTTCTGAGGAGCTTTTTGGAGTGCACATTCCTGACCTGCTCACAGTGGCTAGTATGAGCTGAGACATGAAGAAGCAATAAAGGAGAGGCTGGGTTGAAAGCAACAGCTGTTTCCTATGGACTCCTGAATAAACTCCAGCTCCTCTTGCTGATGGGCTGGGCTTTTGTCCTTGTGCAAAGGAATGAGCTGCTCTGGGAACCACATTCTGATATGAGAGCAGGGTGTATGTGTACCACTAAATATAAAGGGTCTGCTCAAAAACTTTTGAGAAGAAAAAAATGTGTCCTTAAAAATGTATGTATTTCAAGTAGTTCCCAAACTTTTAGCTATGTTCTCTCACTTCAGCTGTGGTTCTAGAAGCAGAGTTACACCTAGACTTGCACATGTAGCTGTTTTATGGCAAAGAGCAAAGTCCTTAGCCCAAGATAGCCTTTTGCTGATTCCAGACACGCTCCTCTGCCACAGAACACTTTGGAGGCCCAATGCTACATTACATAAGCCACTCCGTGGTTTTAACTTTCATTTCACCAGGAGCAAACCCTTCTCTGTGTAACTAAGCAAAAGGGTTGGCTTGAGCCTGTTGCTATAATGAATTTCTAAAGCTGGGCTTGTGGGAATGACTCCATCAGTTAAGCACGAGCCTCTGCTCTGCTCTACCCCCAGGAGTTCACATCAAGGTTTGGAGTTTTAGGCATTTACTCCTGATTTCCACCAGTGGAGCAGACAGATGAGCTTGGCCTGGAGAAGTGGACTTTCCTCAAACTTCTGTTGTGGAAGTTCATCCCATTTGTTTGGAAATCAAGCATTTTTCTCTTATACAGAGGCAGAGGTTTTGGTTATCTCAATAGTACAGCAAGAGGAAATTCTAATATCAGATCCAGGAAACTGATAAATGCAATATATTTTAAGGCAACAATGTCCTTTGCAGTTTACTACTACCGAGTTACTATATCTGAAAATCCTTTAGGAAGTCTATTTACTCAGGTAATCTCTTACTTGGGAGAAGACCTGGTCACTTTTATTTATATGTGTAAATCCTCCCACAAATTATTCCACATTAGTGAGTCCCTATCCTCCTCCCAGCTGAGGAAGGATGGTTGGAAACTGCCATTGGCACAGTCACTGCAGAGACATTCCCCACAAAAATTAAGATCTCAGACTTTCAAGTAACCTCATTTTGAATTTTTCCTTTTTTTTTTTTTTAAAGCAATGTGTATAATCTGTTTAAATATGTGAATAAACAGAACCTGTAGAAGGTCCACTGGTGTATCTCCCTCTTCAATAGGAGGGATTTGGCTCCAGCTGCATTGGGAATTGAGGGCAGCTGGGTCTAGTGGGCTGTGCTGAGGGTTTCTGTGACAGTGTGGGGTGGCTGCAGGCAAAGTGGCCACCTTAGGAGAAGGATACACCTCTGTATCCTCAGTGAACAGCAAAATGGAGCTGTGACTCCATCCAGGTTGTCTGTATCTTCTTTCTTTTATTGGGGGAAGGATAGGTAAAATCCCTGGAAAAGTGAAATATTAGGGCAATCAAGCTTCAAAACTTCCGTTTGTGTATTTGGAATGAGTAATACCTTGACTTAGAGGAAACCTAATTGTATAAAAATACAAACCTGCTAAATTTCTAATGTTGTTTCTGAGGTCAGTGTGTTTGTTTTAAAGCTCAATTCTAGTTAGAACTCAAGTCAATCCCTTCCATATTTCCTTTTTAATTTCTCTCTTCTATTTTTCACCAAGTCTTGCCCATCTCAACTGCTTTCCCAAGGCTCTTTTTAATTTATCCTACACAATTTCCTTCCTTCAAGTCCAGACCCCCTTGCTCCCCTGGGACTCCGTATGATAGCTAGGCACTAATCATTTACTTCTGCCCCAGAAGCACAGATAGGGGTTTCCTCCCCCTGCTTCCAGTCAAAGGAGGATGTAAGGCAAAATGGTAATCTTAAACAACACTGCTATTCATTGTTTGGGAGATCTGGGAAATATCCTTGAATTCAGCTTGCTAAATTAGCTGCTTCTTGAGTAACCCACAGCAGCTGTGTATCTGTCCCACTACATTTTACAAAAATGCAGCACTTCTCATTACATATGATATTCTTTAAACATATGGGTCTTCCACCAGTTTATGTCTCTGTGTAGCTCTGTTGCCATGAATGTACACACAGAAACATTTTCTTTTGTACTTAAAAAAAACCCAAACAAACAAAAAAACCCCCACCAAAAACAAAACAATAATCCAAACAATTCTTGAAAATAGATTAAAGACAGGCAATTGCAATTACTCAGATGGAGCAAAGATGTTGGAGCGCTTCAGAATACAGCCTTTGTCAGAAGCCAATACTTAGATTAAAATGTTGCTTCTGGCTGTAAAAGTGTAACTAAACCACTAAAAGTGGTTTTAAAGCTTCATCCTGCCTGTTGTGCACATGAACATCTCCCTTGAAGTTGGCCCTGTGCTTGCATATATTGAAAGTCACATGGACACTCAGTGTAAGGTGATGCTTAACTGTACAAGGCAATGACGTGAGGGTTGGATTTGTGTTTGCTCCTTCACATTGATTTACAGAGGAATTTGGTTTGGAAGAAAATGTGTTTCTGGTGTCATTCTGTTTACACTTCCTACTCTTTAATAACTTCCCTGCGTGAGCAGGGAACCTGAGCAAATCTTGAAGAGGAAGGCTTCTGTATCTTCTCCCTCTTGTGCAGTTTTCTAGTCTTTGTCCTTCAAAATGGAGCAGCATCCTCGAGGAAAACCCAAACTAGCATCTTTACTGTGTTTCTTGTGGCATAGCTGGTTCCAACAGGGAAGCATTAAGTACTTAAACTAAAAATGCAATGCTGAACAAGCTAAAATTTTCCTTGGAGCCCTAGAGCTCAGTTTGATGCCTCTCTGATCCCATTCAGGGCTTATTTCATTGACTTCAGGAGGAGTCTGGCCAGGGATGAGCATCTACTGTACTCTACACCTCGGGAAAAGTGCGACACATTTGCTTATTGCCTGTTGTCACCTCTCAAAAAACAAGGGGTGACAAGCTACGTCCTCTGTACTGCATCCTTGGGCTATGCCTGATTGCATGGTCACCAGCAAGGGACAGCAAGAGTCTCTGTCACAGTGGTCTTGACTGTGTTATTCTGGTTAGTAAGCCAGTGGTATCCATCTCATCGCCTCTCCTCCCTCTGTTCTTGGTCATCTCTTGTCCCTCTTCTGTTTTACTTCTCTTTGCTCCTTCTATAATTAAAGATATCCCCTCAAACATTTCCACCTAAGTACAGGTACAGCCGGATTCACTTCTGTAGCTGAGCCTCCCTGCAACACGCATTTATATCCAACCCCAGCTTCGTGCTTTGGTGCTGCAGGAGGGGAGAATCATCTCCCTCCAGCAGGAGCTACACAGCAACTGGAGATGGGAATCTATGCATGGATGTGGCTTTCCTGCAGCCTGGGGGAGCTGCCAGTTCTAGGGGCTCTCAGGTACTGTTTCTTCCATGCTGGTGCATTTGGGAGGGTGTCAGCTGTGGGCAAGGAGCTGCTAAACCCTGGCAAATCAGAGATGTTGAAGACACAGCTGTGGGCCCTTGAGGCCAGCCAGGTGCTTTATCTTCTGTTGCAAGACGATGTCTCCTCCTCATCAGGATGCACAGGCAGGAACTCTGCAAGAGAGGTACTTCCCACAAAAGAGAGGAAGAGGGTTTGGGTTTCCTTTCAGTGGCCTCTAAATCATTTGTCCAGAACACAGAGCTGTCTCTTCCTGGAAATATTTAGGCTCATTCCTTTAGAAGTCATCTATGATTGTGTTAGTATTTGTGCATAAATGAATATTAATGGTGGATGTGGTATGACTACTGAGCCCATTTCCTCCCACAGCTGTTTTTTGTGAGAGACC
>JANEHK010001120.1:0-14772 GCA_025960845.1 Tachycineta bicolor | reverse complement strand
CCTTTCCCTCATCCCCTGCACACACCACACTGCTGTGTGGAAGAGTCATCATTAGAGTACTTCCAGCCCCACAGGCATGTCAGGGACTGATCTTTTTTCCAGATTTGTTACAGAGCAGTAGAGAGGCAAACATTGCTCCTGTGCCCTCTGAGCACATTTTAGAAGCAGGAAAATGTCACACATCCTGTTGATCAAGGTGCCAGGGGAATTCCATCCAGTGAGTCCCATTTGAGGTGCATTTTATTGGGGGTGGGGGGAGGAAAGAAGAGACAAAAGGCCAAACTTCTACAAGAGGCAGAACTGTATGCTGTGATTCTTTGATTTCAGCACTTCTAAGGAGACCATTTTCTATAAAAGAAACAGAAACCAGTGTATGTAGTTAAAAATTTATTTTCCAATATCTTGAGTTTTACAATTCCCAGTAATAATTTGCATGATGTTTGGTGTTTGGAGAACATTTCATCTTCAAAATATTGAAATTATTTATTATTATTATTATTTTTCTCTAGGAACATTTTCCCATTATTCTTTCATCTTCAAGAAAGCTTTCTATTTCTCTGCTTTTCATTAAGAATCTTATCCTGAATTCAAAAAAAAATAAGTGATATGATAGGCAAATATAAGTATAAAATATTAAAACTTTAACACAGTTTTCAGAATGACTAAAAATTATGGGATAAAAATCTTCCTTTAGATTTCTGTAGTCATTAGATGCAACAAGGTACAGTCCTCAAATCAAAGATAAAATCTGACTTTTTTTTTTCCTTTATTATATGACATCCTTCACAATGATACATCTTGTACAACAGAAGAGTTTCATTTCTTACACTGAATTGTCATCCATAGACCAAAAATATTAGACAATACTAAAGGAATCTGTTGTAAAGTTTTCATGCACTTTTTTTCCCCCTTTTTTTAATGATATTTTTGTTCTAAATCTGTCATGTGATCTCCAGGAGATTTTTGACAGTATCTCATCAGAGTTGTCCAAGACTTTTCTATTTACCAGTCTATTCCTGTCCTATGCAGACTTGTTCTGTATCCTACAACCTTTTCCAGTGTCTTGCTGATAACATCTAGCCTGGGAAAAGCCCAGGAGGTTCCACAAATCCTCCTTGGATTTATCATTCAAAGTCCTGTAACACTGAAAAATATTTGCTGGCACATACCAGGGTCTTATATTTACAGATTCTATTAGCAAATCTGGCAGCTTTATGGAGAATGAATTGAGCTGCAGTCTCTTCCATGAAACTAGACACAAATCACACCTCAGATCAAGTAGTATAATTTTTATAAATGTTTAATCCACAAGCACAACTGAAAGGATAAAAAGAAGGTTTTTTTATTTCATAATATATAGAGATGCACATATCCACAGCTGGCTCTTATTCCAGTTAAAGTTTCCCTTAGGCAAGTAGAGGTCAGGAAAACCTCAAACATTACCAAACTTTCCCAGACCAAGACATTTACCTTCGTAGATTCAATTTTAAAAACTGATTTTCTATGCAGTAGAAGTGCTTTCCCTCTGAAAGTCTCTTTTCACAGTTATGGGAGGTGTCATTTGAACAGGAATTACAGTTCCCTGTAGAAGATCCTGTTGACTGACTTTGTCTCCTTCATATAATCTTGTAAATGCTTTTAAATCCCTTCCCTGTAAAGATTTGGGGTTTTTTTCCTTCCATATCATTATTTAAATTAACTCTGACATTTCCAAGTACAAATCGATGGGAGACTTAGTTGCATTATGGAAGAGATGGTGGAACAAAATGCCTATCTAAGTGCAGCTCTCAAATTGGCAAATCTACCTTTTTTGCTTGTTCCACTGCATCAGCTGATGTCTCTGCTTATGTTATCCATGGTTAAATTGTCTCAGTGGTCATAAAGTTGGTTTACTTGCACCACCACAACTGACAGGGAGGATGTGAGGACACATGAGGATGCACACATGTGAATGTGTGAGCAAATACATGTGTATGTACATATGTGTGTAAATGTGTGTGTGTGTGTGTGTGTGTGTGTGTGTGTGTATATATATATATATATATATATATATATATATATATATATATATTTGCAGTAATCAGGATTGTGACCACTTAGGCCATTTACCTACCACTAAAGATTACACTGGAAATTCCCTGCATGGGCAGCCTTTTTGGAACCCAAGCAGAGGCAGTAGTTGGTGACAGAGGAGGAGCACAACCAGGAGATAAAAATCCCCGTCCCAGTGGGCACGGCTTCCTCGCCCCACTTCTGCACCCTTTTGACACAACTGTGGCATTTCCACTCCCAAAGATAATTTCCTTTTGGAGCACATACGGTGCAAAGGGCTCTGCACCAATGATGAGAGTAAACTCAGGATTGGATCTGAGGCAGCCCCACAGCCATGTATGTTTCCTTTGCCATCCTAGGGCTTTTTGTGTCATTCGGGTACCAAATACAGTCCAGAGTGAAAGCAAATGGAGGAAAGGAGAGGAGACAAAGACACAGATCATTTGTCTTCAGGTTTATGTGAAATAATTGGCTAGAGAGAAAGAAGGCAGTGAGAAGGCTGGTCTGGCTTTTTCCTCCCAGCAGGGAGGAACAATGGGGGATGTTTTAGAATGAGAAATCTTTTCTGATGCAGAGTAAAGGCACATCTCCATGAATTCAAACAAGTCTTTAGATTGACTATGTGCTGAGAGTAACAAATTATGTTGCAAAGAGAGAAAATACAATGTTTATTTAAATGTCCAAAGTAATTTATATCTCCTCAAACACTTTGAGGTGTATCTGATGCTGTCAGAACTATTTTTCAGTATGATTTGTCTTGAACTGAACTTTTTTGTGATTTCAGGCAGCCCTTTGAACACAGCACATGTTGCACAGCCCTTGAACACAGCTTCATGGTGTGCCCAGACCTTTTTTAATCACTTAATTAAATAGAGTAATTTGTACTTCTTTTGGGAAGACAAAAAACAACTACACCTGAGGAAAATAGTACTGAATGCAATTATAATTGTTATTACCAGCCTTCATTTGTCACTGATTTCATCAGCATCTGTGTGTTCACAGAATCAGTGTTCCCAGATGGACTTCCCTGGGAATAGTGCATCAAGTCCAAAGATCTTGCCTGCTCCTAAGATTGCTTCTTTGGGTTTGGCTGAGGGGGAACAGATGTCCTGTTTACTAAACCTTTCCTCCAGAAAACTTAGGAATACTGGTTCCAAGTGCATCATAGGGAGGAAGAGAATGAATTTTTCACTGTGATCATCTGACTATGCCAGCAATTCAGAGCAGGGACTAATGTGAGAGGACCTCAGTAGTTTCCCCACCCGCAATCCATCTCACAAAATATGTACATTGCTCTGGGACAACATATAAATATTATCAGCATTTAGGAAAAAAAGCCAATGGGAGGTGAAAGGCTCTCACAGTAGCACTTCCATAGCATTGAGGAGACCTGCATGCTGAGAGAAGTGCTTTCCAATCCCTGGATGAAAACTGATATGGACAGACGAAAGATGTATAGGAAAGGAAATAGGGATTTGCTCACCTGGAGGTGTTTAAACTGAAAAAACCATGAAACTGTCTTGGATGTAGAACTGAAACAGATTATCACAGCTGGAGTGGCAAAAATGGGGGCCTGACAACAGGGCTGCAGCAAAAACAAGGCTGAGGAAAGGCTGGCGACTGGGAGACAGGAAAAGCTGTAGTGCCAAGTTTTGGTTTCCTGACGTCTCTGAAACACACCTACACTTCATCGACAAAATTTTTTCAGGTGAGGTACAATCTCAGTCAAAAATATATTTTAATAACAATCTGCTCTTTACTCTGTTACCTAAAAAGCCATATTTCCTTTTCATTTGCACCTGCATCTACTAATAACTTGGGTTTTAGTGAAAGCAGTCTTTCATTACAACCCCTGTGCTCTGCAAGGAGCTGTACCTACAGACATGATCATAACCCACTGCAAATACCAGCTCTGCCTCAGTGGTCAGCAGGACTTCTGAAATACCCAGTTGAAATAAATTATGATTCAGTGTATGTAAGACGTGGACAAACCAGCTCATCAAAGGCACCATAAGTGTTCTTGTTTGAGGTATTCACCCTGGCTGTTTTTCAGCTGTTGCCAGCAGGACTAAATGGATAGGATTGTTGATCTGTGGCACTTAGGGCTTTCAGCCATAGCAGTTCCATTGAAAAAGACTCTGCTAAGATGCTCATTATGTCACTTTTGTGACTCTCTTGCTTTGGCAGCAAGTGGTTGAGATTCTTCAGTCTTTGTTTGCTGTTTGCTTGGGGTTCTTTTTTCCAGGAAAAATTACTAGTGAAATCTGAAATTGGAAAAGGATATGCCAAAATAATTTTAACAATTAGTAGTAATTAATTCTGAATTAATTATGTCATTCAAACCAGAGTCTTGAATCTTGGTGCTCAATCCATGCCTGTTTAATACAGCTAAATCCAGAAGCAGGCTTTAGTTCTTGAATTTATGTGATGAATTTTCCAGTGTCCCCAGTGTTGTTAGGGGCAAGGCACATAACAGAACCACGGGATGCTGATGATGAAAGGAACTTTTGGAAGCCATCTGATCCAACTTCTTTGCTCAGGATCCTGTCTAGATGGTTTTTGAATGGATTGCAAAACAGAAAGTCCTGCATAACTAATGTATCATTGATTTAAAAATGTCCATTTTTAATCCACTTGTACCTGTCATAAAATCTACCGTGTATTGCAAAAGATTATTTCCAATATTTTTTGCATATCAGAAGATAAATCCAAAGATAAATGCTATTCAAACTAATCTGTGCTATTGAGGTCAAATTTTCATTTTTAAAACTAAGAAAGAGAATAGATTTGGGGCAAAAGAGTTATGATTGCATAGTGAGTTTACCATTCAAAGCTATGACTATTGGATGCTTATGAGTGAGAAAATGTCAAATCTGAGCAGAAGGATAGTCAATGATACTTGGCATCCAGCTTTAGGAATGGCAAAATGAGAACTTTGCATAGGCTCAGGAAGAAATGGAGCTGCATTGGAGCAAAGGATTGAAGGTGATGGGCTTAAATGTGGAACTGTCATTGTCATTTGTGATGTGGTTATTGCAAACATTGCGGATATTTTTAACACACACAGCCCATGTGAGGTATTGTCACATACCAGTTAGATTCCATTAGGACTGACCAGGATTTAGGATGTGAAGACGATTGAAATATTGAAATTCATATATATACATGTGTGTGTGTGTGTGTATTTTTTGGTGGTGGTGGTGGTTGTTTGTTTGTTTTATTGAGGTTTTTTGTTTGTTTGGGTTTTTTGTAGGTTGTTGTTGTTGTTGTTGTGGGGTTGTTTTGTGGGGTTTTTGTTGTTGTTGGTTTTTTGTTTGTTTGTTTGTTTGTTTGTTTGTTTTGGGGGTTTTTTTTGGTAAATTTATTGTTAGACTTTCAGAGATACAGAAGAGCAGGACTCACCTCTACAGATGTGCTTGTTTTTGCTGGAATAGAATTAATTTTCTTCACAGTGGCTAATACAGGGCTAGGCTTTGGATTTGTGCTGAACACAGTGATGATAACATAGAGATGTTTCTGTTACTGTTGAGCAGGGCTTACACAGAGCCAAGGCCTTTTCTGCTTCTCATGCTGCCACGCTGGTGAGAGGCCTGGGGGTGCCTGGGAGGCTGGGAGGGGACACAGCCAGGACAGGTGACCCCAATGACCACAGGGATATTCCAGATTGTGTGACGTCATGCTCAATGTGTAAAGCAGGGAGGGGGAGAAGGAGGAAGGTGGGGGTGTTTGGAGTGATGGTGTTTGTCTTCCCAAGTCACCATTACTCATGATGGATCCTGGTTTTCCTGGACATGGCTGAACATCTGCCTGCCCACAGGAAGCAGTGAATTAAGTCTTTGTTTTTCTTTTCTTGTGTGCATGGCTTTTGCTTTTCCAATTAAACTGTCTTTATCTAGACCCATGAGTCTTCCAGCTTTTACCATTCCAGTTCTCTCACTGATCCTGCTGGTGGGGGAGTGGGTGTCAAAAGAAATGCAGAGCAAAATATTTTGAGTTCTACAAAAAGGGAAAAGGAAGAGGTGAAATATGGCATTGAAACAGACTGGAGCTGGAAAGTTATTTCAATTGTCCTTGTTCCTGCATTGGACCGTACCTCTGCAGTTGACCTGGAGGTGACTGGTGGGAGGGCAGACAGTATTCCTCTTTGCTGAAATTTCTGTCATTTATAAATTTTTACACCATTTATACAAAGCTGAAATAAAGCTTTTAATTAATCTAGAGATACCAGTTTCAGGGCAGGCTGTTTCTCTTACTGTTTTAGATAGAAAATAAGCCAAAAATGCAAGGTGAGAGAGAGCACAGACCTGAAAAAGTGACAAAGCGACTCGTTCCTTCTAAAGCTTTGAATTATTCATGGTGTCTTTCCCATCCAATCCACCTGTGGGAAGATTAAGAAAATATCTTCTGGCCTGATTGCCAAAGGTGATGAGTATTTGCCACCACCATTGACTTTTTGCACAGTTTTCCTAGCTTCTTGTAGTAGAACATCTCAGAATTCTCACAGGAGCGACCCCTTCTCAACTTATCTGTGGGAGGCTGGAGACCAGCTCTACCTGGGGCAGGAAAGTGAGAGCTCTCTACAGTTATCTGGCGTGGGTGCAAATGCTCACGCCTCTTCCTCGTGGCAGCTACACCAGGAGCAGCACTCCAAGGCACTTCACTTTACCCTTGACATATCTTTATAAAATAAATATTTGTAGATAGTATTGGCAGCAACTTCTCCTTTTCTTGGTACAGTAGATGCTAGGAAAATGTAAAAGTGCTGCTTTTTTTACATTTTGCAGCTCTTTGCATTTTTTGTGGTGTCCAAAAACATTACCATTCTTCATTTGAGAGCATTGTGCTAGACTGGCAAAACACCAGGGCTGAAATCAGGACTATGTCTATCACTGAATTGCTGGTACTTATAGTATATAAAGTGAAACTGTTTGTTTCCCTTTCAAATAAACTGAAAGGAACCAGTTCATTAGTCCTCCTCCAAATAACAAAGAAAATAACAAAGAAAATTACTTATTTTGCTTATTTTGCCTTTTTTTTTTTTTCTTTTTTTCTTTTCTTTCCAGTGATAAAAAAATGCCTGCCTTTTTAGCTGTTTGTTCATTTACTGTCATAGAGTATGCATCAATTTTTAGGGAATTAGTCTGTATTTAATCTACACAAAAAAAAATTGGTATATGCAAAATGCAAGCAGTCGATTCTATCAAGATGACAAGGTGCAAATTAACTTTAATCCATTTTTATTCTGGTAATCATGGGGCCACTCAAAAGCCAAATGGTGGTGGTTTTACTTGGAGAGGTGATCTGTTCAGCATAGTACTCTATAATTTTAAGCAGAGGAGTGGTAGTTTTCTATTGTGCATTAGCATAATATTAGATCTAATCTATGCACAATTTTTACATTAGCTTGCATTGACTGCAACATGAAAGAGGCTAGTAATATAATGCTACATCCCAGGCAGTTAATCCAGTGCTTCCTGCTGGTACAACTTCCCCACTGTAGCATACAAACTTTTCCAGTATAATTGACTTGTGTTGCTAAGAGAGATGAAGATGTGGAGATTTGTTTGTAGTCAGGCTTTAGTACGGGGATTAGCGAACCAAGCCAGAGAGTGAATTTACAGAGCCGGGTCATTTGCACAGTTATTCATTGGAAAATGCAAATTTGCCTTAAGTTGCTTGCCTTTGAGCAAAAAGAACATTTGCTACCCCACAGTAAGTTGTGTGAGAGGAGTCTGCCCAGGGCAGTTAGTATAGATTAATTGCTTGCCTGTAACTACATAGACTGCAGCATGTTTGTCACACGCCCATATCTCTGCATTACAATTTCTTATATTAATGTAAATACATTTAAAATGGAGTAGGGAATCATTACCTGGCTGATAGAGGTGGATTTACCAGTATCTGAATTGCCTTTTATCATATTGAGCCCATAGTTCTCATTCGTGGTACACATGAAAAATTATTAATGAAGTCTGTGATCTGAAGTCTGTGATCTAAAGTCTGTCCCAAAATAAAACATAGTTCATAAATAGGGTTAGTGGACATTCAATTTCCCCAGAAAAATAGGCAAATGGAGTGGGCATGCAGACACACATGGGAGAGTCTGCTCTTGCTAATTTTACTCTTTGAAAAGCTGAATGAAACACAATTTATTTGCTAAGGAAGTCAGCACTTTATATTATCAAACTTTCACCAGTTTTCCTCATATGACTTCTTATATGAAAGAATTTGTTACCCCACAACAGTCATAACTAGGGAGTAATTAACATCATTTTTTTTCTCTTCCTGTTTTGAGCTGAATGGATCTGGATAATAGATATAATGAGAGTAATCACAGGGCTGTATTTCAGTCTTGAGAGATCTGCTGACATCAGGAACTGCCAGGATGGCAACACTGCCAAGCTGCCATGAACTGCCACCAAGCCCAGGGCATAAACAAGGTCTGGGCAATTCCTCCCCTGGGGACAATGCTGCTCCCAGAGATTTTCTTCAAGCCAGACACTTTCCAGAGCTGCAGGGGTGAGCTCTGGTGTGAGAAAATGTAACTGCACCTTCTTTGTTTGCTGTTCTTTAACCTCCCTGAAGAACAGCAGGGAAAACATATTTCCTGAAAACCAAGACAACCAACAAGGTAAATGACATATCTTGAAAACCAGATCATTTACTTAGAATTCGATATACAATAATAGGGAAAAAAAAAAAAAAAAAAAAAAAAAAAAAAAAAAAAAAAAAAAAAAAGTTATGTAGAAAATAAACTAACAAACAAACCAGCAAACAATAGTTGCTTGTTAAAAACATAGTTTTCCTTTGTATTTTTCTATTTTCTGTCCTATCCTTGAGCTAAAGACAGTTTTGAAAACGTTTCTGTCAGGACACAATGAGTATCATAACAGAGCATAATAAGATGATACCTAATTTTGTGCATGTAGACCTAAATCACAATTTTCAATTAAATTTGGTATGATTATATTTTTGTGTTAGATATATCCTCTAATTATTTTCTGTCTACAACTGTACTAGTGTATAGGAAAAAAAAACAAACTCCAGTTAAAGAGTTTCTAAGGTTTCAGCAGAAAATTGATGTCTTGAATGACCAGCTTCAGGCATTTCCATTTTCTGGGTTTTTTTTCAATATTATATAAAGTGTGACTATTTACAGAACAGAGCCTTCCCATTTTTCTCTGAAATAACAGTGCTCAGACTTCAACTGAGACTATTGAAAACACTTCAGAACACCTCAGAATTATGTTTGAAATATGGATACATACGTCTTCTTTTTTTGTTCTTGTTCTATACAGTTAGGGTGATAATTATTCCAATGAGGGAGATTTTGGTTATTTTTAGAAAGGTGACAACTTGCTTTGAACTACCACAGTCTTTATTAAAAAAAAAAAAAAAAAAAAATCAGATGAAGACAATTGTTGAGGGTTAAGTTTTAGAATTTCCCCCCCCCCCCATGAGTTACTTTTAAGTACTGATAGTTAAGGGTGCTTAAGGGGACAAAGGAGGTTGATCGCTGAGTTTTAGGAGAGAGGGGAGGCCCCTGGGGGGAGGGGAGGGAAGGACTGGCAGTGCGTTCGGTTCGCCGGAGAGCACGGTCAGGGACTGCGAGCTGCCTGAAGTCCACAGCTAGCGGAGGAGCCTGGTCCTGGGAATTCTATCATTTGTTGGAGCGCCCAGGAATTCGGAGTTTCTTCGCTGCCTTGCTGAATTCTAAGTCAGCCCGAGACCAGCCGCTGCGGCTTTCTCCAGCACTGCCCACCTTGCCTGCCAGAACACCCCCCTGCTTGCCGAAGACAATCCACCGCTTCCAGCCACTGTGGGTTCTCCGGCACTGCCCACCTTGCCTGCCAGGACACCCCCCTGCCTGCCGAGGACAATCCACCGCTTCCAGCTTCCAGCGTCAGCGCCGGAGCTCCCAGCGTTTGCCCTCGGGGTTCTTAGTTCTGTTTTACTGTTTTTATAAGTGCTGTTGTTTGTTTGTCCTGTTATATTTACTAGTAAAGGACTGTTATTCCTTCCCCATAGCTCTGACCAAAAAGTTTTCTCTTTAATCTTCCAAATTATAATAATACGGAGGGAAGGATTTGAATTCCTCATTTCCTAGAGAGGCCTGCCTCTCCATAGCAAACACCTGTCTTTTTTTTTCAAACCAAGACAGAATTTGGCGCCCAACGTGGGGCACGAGGGCATTGGAGAGAAAAGGAATAACAGTTCTTAAGTGCCTCCATTGTTGTGTACTGTCCGTCATGTGGTCTAGCTTGAGCTGGCATTCGGGTGGCATGTGGGTGTCGCTATATTCATCCCATTTGCAGGCCCTTTTCTAAACATGGGCCCTGTAACTAAGGTTACTGTGGCTGTCATCCAGTTTGCTATATGGGTTAACGAAGTGAGGAAGTCGTGGATTTTTAATTTCCTCTGGAAGGCAGGCACATGGATTCAGGGCTATCATACATTAACTGTGTGTTTCTGGGGTTACTTTATCAACGGTACCTACTGCGAAGAAATGACACCAGGGGAAATTTTTTCACAACCCTTCACCCAGCTTTTTGGACCTACCCCACCAGTCTTTGAAGGGTTCAAATCTCTAAATGTTAATGACAGCATACAGTGGTTGGTGTTGCTGGTATGCCTGTTCTGTTTAGCATTTAGAGATAAGGGGATACTGACCTGGATAACCACCCTGATACCTCCCCTAGATTGTAAGGATACTGCCCCACAGCCTGACCCTGCCCCACAGCCTGCCTCAGGAATAAACCACCCCGATTTGGTGAAAAAGATAGGTGAGATGCTGAGGGAGTACCTTGCCCCTGTAGTAGCCTCATTAGCCCCAGCTGCTGGGAAACCCGAGCCCTGCCCCGACAAAGGAGAGTCTGATGGTGCAGCAGCGGAACCCACAGACGTTACAACCGTCCAGGTTCCAGCTGAACCACAGGGGCAGCCACAGCCAGCAGCAGTGGCCCCTGTGGAAACAAAGAAGTATAAGGTAAAATCAGAGCACCCAGGCAACAAGGATAAGAAAGGAGGGCCCTCACAACCCGTGGAGGAACCAGAGGTTGAGATCATCACTGAGTCCTTGACATATGAAAGTCTCCGTAATCTGCAAAAAGATCTTGCACGACGGGGACGTGAGGCTTATACAGCCTGGTTAGTTCGGGTCTGGGACCTTATAGGTAGAGGCGTGCAACTAGATGGTAGTGAGGCAAGGAATTTGGGACCCTTGACCCAGGACTCAGGTGTGAATCAGGTATTCGTAAGGGAGCCAGGGCCCCTTTCCCTTTGGGAGCGGCTTTTAATGAGTGTAAGGGAGAGGTTTGTCCACAGAGACAGAATGCAAGAGCACCATCATAGAATGCGCTAGAAGACCCTTGAGGAAGGGATCCAACAGCTGAGAGAAGAGGCAGTATTGGAGGTACTCTTTGGGAGGGGTGGACAGCATGATAATGATCCCGACAAAGTCAGGTGCACAGGGCAAATGCTGTAGAATCTGGCAACTCTAAGACCATCTCAATACGGCACATTCATTGCAGGATTTAATCCTGATAACAACCGAGAGACAGTGGGTTCTGTAGCCAACAGGCTTAGAAATTATGAGAGTATGATCAGTGGCCCAATGCAGGCTCAGGTCTCCGCTGTGGCTAAGGAACTCAGGGAGAAGATGGAGGAGGTGACAGAGGAGATAAGGGAGGTGAGGGAGGAGATGAGGAGAAACAGTTCCTATGTAGCACCGGTGCGAGTTACAGGCCCCAGAGTCAGAGCTCAACGGCCCCCAGCTAGAGAGAGAGGGTACACCCCACGAGCTGACCTGTGGTTCTTTCTGAGTGACCATGGGGAAGACATGGGAAGGTGGCATGGGAAACCCACTTCTGCCCTGGCAGCACGGGTGCGTGAGCTCAAGGAGAGAAACACTAACCGAGGGGGTTCCACTAAGATGAAGGTAGCTTCAACATCGCATGACCAAGCTGCCAGGTATTATAGAAGTGAGGATATGTCAGATCCCTGTGAAGGAACCTCTACCATGTATGCCCAGGAAGGGAATAATGACCGGTGCTAGAGGGGCCCTGCCTCTAGCCAGGGAGAGGTACGGGAAAACCGGGTTTATTGGACAGTGTGGATTCGATGGCCTGGCACATCAGAGCCACAGAAATATGAAGCTTTAGTTGATACTGGTTCGCAGTGTACACTGATACCATCGGAATATGTGGGGACAGAACCTATTTCCATTGCCGGGGTGACGGGGGGGATCACAGGAATTGACTCTGTTGGAAGCCGAGGTGAGCCTGACCGGGAAAGAGTGGCAGAAACATCCAATTGTGACTGGCTCAGGGGCCCCGTGTATTCTGGGCATAGACTTCCTCCAGAATGGCTATTACAAAGACTCTAAAGGACTCAGGTGGGCTTTTGGAATAGCAGCTGTGGAGGCAGAGGGCATTAAGAAATTGAATAGCTTGCCTGGACTGTCAAAGAACCCATCTGCAGTAGGACTCTTAAAGGTAGAAGAGCAACGAGTTCCAGTTGCCACCTCGACGGTGCACCGCCGACAGTATCGGACAAATCGAGATGCTGTGATCCCCATCCACAAGATGATCCGTGAGCTGGAGAGCCAAGGGGTGGTCAGCAAAACCCACTCACCCTTCAACAGCCCCATCTAGCCTGTGCGCAAGTCTGATGGAGAATGGAGATTGACTGTGGACTACCGTGCCTTGAACGAAGTGACTCCACCATTGAGCGCTGCTGTGCCGGACATGCTAGAACTCCAGTACAAGCTGGAGTCCAAGGCAGCAAAATGGTATGCCACCATTGACATTGCTAATGCATTTTTCTCCATTCCTCTGGCTGCAGAATGCAGGCCTCAGTTTGCCTTCACGTGGAGGGGCGTGCAGTACACCTGGAACCGACTGCCCCAGGGGTGGAAACACAGCCCCACCATCTGCCATGGACTGATCCAGGCTGCATTGGAAAAGGGTGAGGCTCCGGAGCACCTACAGTACATCGATGACATCATTGTGTGGGGGAACATGGCAATGGAAGTGTTTGAGAAAGGAGAGAAGATCATCCAGATTCTCCTGAAAGCTGGTTTTGCCATCAAGCAGAGCAAGGTCAAAGGACCTGCCCGAGAGATCCAGTTCCTGGGAGTAAAGTGGCAAGATAGGCGGCAGCAGATTCCCACTGAGGTTATCAATAAGATCACCGCAATGTCTCCACCGACCATCAAGAAAGAAACACAAGCTTTCCTAGGCGCCATAGGTTTTTGGAGAATGCATATCCCTGAGTACAGCCAGATTGTGAGCCCTCTCTACCTAGTCACCCGCAAGAAGAACGATTTCCACTGGGGCCCTGAACAGCAACAAGCCTTTGCCCAGATCAAGCAGGAGATCGCTCATGCAGTGGCTCTTGGCCCAGTCAGGACGGGACCAGATGTGAAGAACGTGCTCTACACAGCAGCCGGGAACAATGGCCTGTCCTGGAGCCTTTGGCAGAAGGTGCCTGGGGAGACTCGAGGCCGGCCACTGGGATTCTGGAGCCGAAGCTACAGAGAGTCCGAAGCCAACTACACTCCAACAGAGAAGGAAATCTTAGCCGCCTATGAAGGAGTTCAAGCCGCCTCAGAGGTGATTGGCACAGAAGCACAACTCCTGTTAGCACCTCGACTACCGGTGCTGGGGTGGATGTTTAAAGGAAAGGTTCCCTCCACCCATCATGCCACCGACGCCACGTGGAGCAAATGGATTGCCCTCATCACTCAGCGCGCCCGCATTGGAAACCCAAATCGCCCTGGGATTTTAGAAATAATTACAAACTGGCCGGAAGGTGAAAACTTTAGTCTCACAGATGAAGAGGAGCAGGAACAAGTGACACGTGCCGAAGAGGGTCCACCATACAACCAACTGCCAGCAGAAGAAACACGCTATGCTCTTTTCACTGACGGTTCCTGCCGCATCGTAGGGATGAACCGGAAGTGGAAAGCAGCTGTATGGAGCCCCACACGTCAGGTTGCACAAGCCACTGAAGGAGAAGGTGGGTCAAGCCAACTTGCTGAACTCAAAGCTGTTCAACTGGCCCTGGACATTGCTGAAAGAGAAAAGTGGCCAAAGCTCTACCTCTACACTGATTCGTGGATAGTGGCCAATGCTCTATGGGGTTGGCTGGACAGGTGGAAAAAGGCCAATTGGCAGCGTAAAGGAAAGCCAATCTAGGCTGCAGATGAGTGGAAAGACATTGCCACGCAGGTAGAGAAGCTACCTGTCAAAGTCCGTCATGTAGATGCCCATGTCCCCAAGAGTCGGGCTAATGAGGAACACCAACCGAGCAGGCCCTGCCCAGTCTGAGCCCCTGAGAACAAGAGATGGAGATAAGGTTCCAGTGGTACACATGAGAGGAATGCTGAGAAAAACTGTTTAGATTAATTCTGCCTCCAGCAAAGACAATCCCGCTCGTGGGGTTGTTTTCGCTCAGGGACCTGGCTGCACATGGTGGGTGATGCAAAAGGATGGAGAGACCCGCTGCATACCCCAAGGGGACCTTGTTTTCCAGTGAACACTGTGACTGTATCTGTATTTATATTCACATGTGTATATATGTATATTATTTAAAGGTTTAAATTCACTATAATATGTTGGTGTGGGAAAAAATTCGGGGTGGATAATGTTGAGGGTTAAGTTTTAGAATTTTTCCCCCCCCCCCATGAGTTACTTTTAAGTACTGATAGTTAAGGGTGCT
>JANEHK010001119.1:0-14778 GCA_025960845.1 Tachycineta bicolor | reverse complement strand
AGCCTCGGCCAAACCGGGCCCATAGTTGTTATCAGGGGAGATCCCTCCCTGCTCTGGGGTCTTTGGGGAGGTTTTTTCAAAGTGGTTGATGTTAAGCTGCAACCTCTCCTCCCCCCGGGGAGCTGATGGAGTCCGGCTGGGCCTCGGGCGAGCTTCCCCCCGAAGGGGGAGGTGGGGTGTGGGGAGCAGTAGGACCCACTCGATGTTGCCTGTACAGCTGAGCAGGAGGAAAAGGGCCTGACCTGAACAAACCCAGGATTGATATGGGTACTGCCCAAAGTCACATTCAACATTCTCAGTGGCCAAAGCAGGTGCCAATATCTCAAAACAGCTTCTAATAGGTCCTTGTCCTTTCTAAAACTATTTCTAAGGTCCTGACAGGGTAACACTTCACATTCCTCTCTAACTAAAAACCAAACTGTGCGAACCCATGACAGTGACCTTTAGGCTTTGCAGGGCTCAGGCACAGCGGCTGGGACAGAGTCAGGGCTGAGGTCACACTCTGTGGGCTGGGACAGAGCCCAGCTAGAAATGACCTGAGATGGGCTCAAATACAATGATGGGACCATGGCCACACCCTCATGTTCTTCAGTCCCACCTCACATCCTTGCCAGGGGCAGAGAAAGGGAAGGGTGACTACTCAGCATGGGTCACAGGAAACGTGGGTCACCAGAGCCCTTCCCAAAGTGACTCAATGGCCCATTAACAGAAGATATCTCCCTGGAGGGAGGATGGGTCATGGAAGAGTTCAAGAACACTGCCCCATTTGGTTTTACACAACTGGCCCATTAAGAGAAGATCCCCCTCAGAGATATGAGGGATGGGTCATGGAAGAGATAAAAAAGCTGCCCCAGCTGGTGTTCACAGATGGCAATAGAATACATTTTTTTGGTTACACCTTGCATTGTAAGACAGGGCTTGAGGCTCCTTGCCCAGGAGTTCTCAGGAATTCCAAAAGGCTACTGAGATAACAACAGGACTAGGAATAAGAACCAAGAGCTTGAGAAATTTTTTAAAACAATGCAAAACTTTTGCTGATGCATTTTACTACTCCAGAGACCCCTTCCTTCTTGAACTCTTCAGTTACAGAGTTCATTGAGAAAAGCTCATAACATTTGTTCAAAAAAAAAAAAAAAAAAACAAATAAGAAAAGTGCCTGGGAATGATTTAAGTTTTCAATTCTTCTGTGGTCAATTAGACAGATTTCAGAAGTTTACTCGAGTGAATGTTCTATATTGAAAACAATGCAGAGGGAACTGTTTTGTCCTGTTTTCTTTTCCTCTTTATCAATTGATATCAGCAATGTTCAACTGATATTGACGTCCAGCACCTTCTTCTGCAGTCTGAATGAATGTAAAAATCAAGACCCTTCATGGCTGACAATCAATCAGACTTTGTCCCTAACCCCTCCCCACCAGTTCTCTCATCCAACCCTTGGCACTCCTATGGATCACGAATGGCATGGCCATCAGGAGCAGGGCAGTGATTCTTTCCCTGTGCTCAGCTTTGGTTGGGCAGCACCTCAATTATTGTGTCTAGTTCTGAACCCCCCAGTTTAGGAAGGACATGGAATGGTGGGAGCGTGTCCAGGATGGGCAACAAAGCTGGTGAGTGGTCTCTAACAGAAGTCCTGTGAGGAGCAGCTGAGGGAGCTGGGGTTGTTTATCCTGGAGAAGAGGAGGCTCAGGGGAGGCTTCATCACTCTCTACAACTCCCTGACAGGAGGGTGCAGCTAGATGGGGGTCGGGCTCTTCTCCCAGGGAACACTGACAGGACAAGAGGACACAGCTTTAAGCTGCAACAGGAGATGTTTAAGCTGGACATTAGGAAATATTCTTCCCAAAATGGTGACTGGGCATTGGAATGGGCTGCCTAAGGATATGGGTTGGTCATTGTCCTTGGCAGTGTTTAAGGAATGACTGGATATGGCACTCAGTGCCGTAGTTTGCCTAACAAGATGGTGTTGGCTCACAGGTTGGACTTGATGTTCTCCAAGATTTTTTCCAGCCTGGCTGATTCTCTGATGATGGTGACACTGCAGGGCCCTGGTGAAGCAAGGGGCCATTGTGATACTGTAGGGCCTGGTGGCACTAAGAGGACCAGAGTGACACTGTGTACTACATGGCACCATAGAGCCAAGGGGCCACTGTGACACTGTGGGGCTAAATGCAAGCAAGGAACCCATGGTGACAGTCTGGGGCTTGGTGGAACCACAGAGGCCACTGTGACACTGTGGAACCAAGGAGATCATTGCTGCGCTGCCAGACCTCATGGAACAAAGGATCCATTGTGACACTCCAGGGTCTTGGGGGCCCAAGGCACCATTGTGACACTGTGGGGCCCAAGGATCCAAGGGACTTTGTGACACCAAATGGTCCCACGGAACCAAAGGCACACTATGACACTGGGAAGCCTCATGGAATCATGGAGACCATTGTGACAGTCTAGGGACACAAGGAACCGTGGTGACACTAAGTTGCCTGGTAGTGTTGATCTGCTGGAGGCTGGGAGAGCTGTGCACAGGGCCCTGGACAGGCTGGATCCAGGAAGTCAAATCCAACAATGTGAGGTTTAACAAGTCCAGATATTGAGTCCTGCACTTTGGCCACAACAACCCCTGAAGTGGTGCAGGCTGGTGACAGAGTGGCTGGACAGCAGCCAGGCAGAAAGGGACCTGCAGGGACAGATGGACAGCAGGCTGGACATGACCCAGCAGTGTGCCCAGGTGGCCAAGAAGGCCAATGGCACCTGGCCTGGATCACGGACAGTGTGGCCATCAGGAGCAGGGCAGTGATTCTTTCCCTGTGCTCAGCACTGGTTGGGAAGCGCCTTGAGTGCTGTGTCCAGTTATGGGCCCCCAATTAAGAAAGGACATGGAGGGGCTGGAGCGTGTCCTGAGAAGAACAACAATGCTAGTGAGGGGACTGGAACACCAGTCCTGTGAGGAGAACCTGAGGAAGCTGGGGTTGTTTATCCTGAAGAAGAGGCTCAAGGGAGGCATGGCAGTGTCAGGGCACAGGTTGGACTTGATGATGTCCAAGGTCTTCTCAAACCTTGCTGATTCTATGATTCTCTGAAATCACCCTTGCAGCAGTGGCAGGATGAGCCCTGGGCCTTCTCTCCAGAAGGTCCAGCAGCCCAGGTCCCTCACCTTCTCCTCACAGCCCCAAAGCCCATCCTGTCAGTCCTGCAGAGCCTCTGCAGCTCCTCCTCACTGCCCACAACAGGGAGCCCCACAGCCAGACACAGCAGCCCAGATGTGCCCCCCTGGCCTGTGGTGCCTCTGGCAAGGGAGCAGCACGAGGCACTGCAGGAGCCTGCAGACAATTCCTGAAACACTTAGAGGATGATCCTGCTCCCCAAGGGATGTTCCCATGGTGCAAACTCAGGAACTAAAATGGGGAGTGGGGCCAGAGAGGACAAGGCAACCAGGGATGGGCTGTTTGCAAGGAAGGGGACAGGTGTGGGAAGAGGAAGAAATTTTTATCAGGAACGGTAAAGAAAGCAGAGGTGAGGCTAAGGAAATGCTGAGGGCAGTTTGGGAGTGGCTGCCAGGCAGCCCTGTCTCTGAGCAACAACATCTGCAGTGGCACAGGAAACTCACAGCTCATGGGAACAAACTTTCTGTCTGACTTCAGAGGCCACCACAAACCTGAGTGGTTTCCCTGCTGTCCCCCAGCCCTGCCTGGCCCCAGGGGCTGGTGGCATTTGTGCTCACTCAGGTTCATCTCCCCACACCAACAGCATGGGGGTGCTCACGCCTGCTCTGGGCAGTGCAAACAGGGGCTCCTGAGCCAGTGCTGCTATTTCTCTGCTCCTTGGCAGAGCTGCTGTGCCAGCACTGATCTGCCCCCAGCTTTGCACACAGACATTGCTGCTGCAGCTCCAGAGAAAGGAAGAAAAAGGTGATCTTTGCAGAAAATTTTGCTGGGAGATCCTTGAGTTTGTTTAAAGCCACCAAGAGTTCAGGCCCTCACTGACACTGCTTGTGGAAAAAAGGATGTTGGGGAGAAACAAAATGAGAAATGGCACAAACATTGACTATTGGTGGTGAACAATATTGAAAAGGTAAAGTATGAAAGTGAACTTCCGAAAGGAAACCAGTAAGAAGTATCAAAGATTTCTTTTATTACAAGTGATTTGCAGAAAGTGGCCTGCAGTTTAATGTTTCTGAATCCATCCAGTCATCAGTCTCCACACTGCAGCCTTGAGCTCCTGGTTCCTCAGGCTGTAGATGAGGGGGTTCAGGGCTGGAGGCACCACTGAGTACAGAACTGACAGTGACAGATCCAGGGATGGGGAGGAGATGGAAGGGGGTTTCAGGTAAGCAAACATGGCAGTGCTGAGAAACAAGGAGACCACAGCCAGGTGAGGGAGGCAGGTGGAAAAGGCTTTGTGCCGTCCCTGCTCAGAGGGGATCCTCAGCACAGCCCTGAAGATCTGCACATAGGAGAAAACAATGAACACAAAACAACTGAATGAAAAACAGGCACTGAAAACAATAACTCCAACTTCCCTGAAGTAGGAGTTGGAGCAGGAGAGCTTAAGGATTGGGGGGATTTCACAGAAGAACTGGCCCACGGCATTGCCATGGCACAGGGGCAGGGAAAATGTATTGGCTGTGAATAGCAGAGCTGTGAGAAAGGCACTGGCCCAGGCAGCTGCTGCCATGTGGGCACAAGCTCTGCTGCCCAGGAGGGTCCCATAGTGCAGGGGTTTGCAGATGGAAAAGTAGTGGTCGTAGCTCATGATGGTCAGGAGGGCAAGCTCTGATCCAAGAAAGAGGATAAGTAGAAAGACTTGTGCAGCACATCCTGCATAAGAGATGTTCCTGGTGTCCCAGAGGGAATTGTGCGTGGCTTTGGGGACAGTGGTGAGGATGGAGCCCAGGTCGGTGAGGGCCAGGTTGAGAAGGAAGAAGAACATGGGCGTGTGCAGGAGGTGGCCGCAGGCTACGGCGCTGATGATGAGGCCGTTGGCCAGGAGGGCAGCCAGGGAGATGCCCAGGAAGAGGCAGAAGTGCAGGAGCTGCAGCTGCCGCGTGTCTGCCAGTGCCAGCAGGAGGAAGTGGCTGATGGAGCTGCTGTTGGACATTTCTTCACTCTGGCCATGGAGTCCTGTGGAAGGAAGAAAGTGACAAGTCAGGGGATTTTTTGCTGAGCAATTTCCAAACCCTTTCTCCCAGCCCTGCCTCTGCTGCTCTGTGCCACCCAATTTTCCTTTTCCCAGAGCCCTTCCTTCATCCCTGTGCCTGGAGCTCTGCTGGGATGTGGCCCCATTGCTGTGACAAGCAGGGGCTCTGCCCATGGACACTGTGGGGTCAGCTCTGCTCTGCAGCACTGGGGTCATGGGACCAGGGACAGGGGCCAGTCCTGGGATCGGACTTCATCAGCCCAAACTGCTCCTGAGGCAGAGGAGCTTGGCAGCATCTCCTGTGCCAGGGCTAAGGAACAGTGATGGCCAAAGTCAGTTGGAGAGGGTTTCCTGCTGTGCCCAGGGAGATCATAGAGAACTGTGCAAGGCAAGAGCATTGGCTGTAACTCAGTGAAGGCTGAGGGGAGCTGCTCTGTGGCTCCATCTGTCCCCAGCTGCCCTTTCTGAGATCGAGTGCAGTCCCTGTGTTCCCCTGAAAATCAGCCTGACACAGCTGAGAGCAGAGGAAGCCACAGCAGAGCAAACTGGCTCAGCCTTTCTCAGAGTCTCAGCCCCACTCCTGGCCAAGGACACTCCTGTCCCCAGTGTCCCCTGGAGGCAGCTCACAGCTTGGATGGCATCTCCAGGACACACCCAGGGTCCTGTCCATGGCACTGCTGGAGGAGAGTCAGCTCATTCCCAGCCCGCAGCCTGCCCTGCCCAGAGCTCCCTGGGGCAGAGTGAGCTGGGACAGCCCATTTGCAGTCTTGGCATGGGGATCTGTAACAAAAACAAAAACAAAAACTAAAACAAAAAAACAAAAAGAAAAAACCAAAACAACAACAACAACAACAACAAAATAGTAATAATGGAATGCTTTGTTCTGGAGAGGAGTTTCAATATCCCATCACAGCTTGGTGGCACTTTCCCCCCACTGCCTGCCCAGGGCTCTGCTGCCTGCAGCTGTCCCTGACTGCAGCTGGTTCCCTGTGCCCAGGGCTGAGCCCTGCCAGTGCTGCCAGAGCCCAGCCCAGCCCTGGAAGCTCAGCTCTGCCCTGCAGAGCCCTCCCAGCTCAGGCACTGCCCAGGGGCAGCTCTGGCTCTGCAGGCTCTGATGGCAACCTCAGAGCAACCCTGAGGAGGCTGAAAAGTGACACTGGCGCTGCCTGCAAGGGAACCTCTGCTGATTTCTGACACTGCCTGCATTATTAAGATCTGAGAGAAAATAGTTTGATTTTTGTCAACCTGAACTGAAAGATGAATATCTATGTGCAATTTGCAATCCTGGCAACCCAGAGCAGTAGATTAAAAAAGCAGGATTTTCTCTTTTATGCAGCCCTTGCCTTGCTGTGCTCCCTGTATAATATACTTGGAAATGTTCTGCAGTTAAATGTCATGCTGGGAGCAGTCCTGAACAATGCAGCATCCTCACCACAAAAGGAGAACACTTCCACTCCTTACCAGCTGTCTCCTTCCACCCAGATCTTGTCCCCCAGCGCTGTGAGATGCCCCCAGGGCCCGCTGAGAGCTGCCCCTGGCAGGCAGCAGAGTCTCTGCCCCAGCACAGCGCCCTGGGCTGCAGCACCCTGCTCTGCAGGACAGCCCTGGGCACCCCTGGCTGCTCTCCACAAGAGATAATCAGAGAATGTACTCACAGAGTCTGTAGGCATTGGGATGTTGCAGCTTTAGGAGATCCCTGCAGGAGCTGCAGCTGCCTTGTCCTGCAGCCAGAGGTTCCTGTGTCAAGGGCTGGGAGTGATTCTCCCGCAGTCACTTCTCAGCTCCTTCCCAGCCCTGAGTGATTGAAGCTCTCTGTGCCTGTGTGCTGTGCCTGGGGTGACTGCAGGCAGTGCCTCAGCCCTGCTGGACTGGGAGAAGAGTTGCTCATCAAGAGAGATGTGTTTTTGAAGCTGTTCTTGGTTTCCAGGAGCTGTGTCTGTGCCAGCACAGACATGGCACAAGGAAACTTTAATGACCCTCTTGGGGCCTGTGCTGAGGCCCTGAACATCAGTCCCTGAGAGGGAGCTGAAGAAACCTCTCAAGAATTCCCAGTCAGAATCCAACTCCAAAGTTTCTTGAAGTTTTAATGGGTCCCACTGAGGGACAGGACAGAGAAAGTGTCCCCAGGCCCCAGGCAGAGCAGAGAACTGGAGGCAGTGATGACAGGTGAGGACAAAGAGAAGCCAAGTCCTGGTGTCCTGGGGCACAGCAGCCTCTGTGCCACCAAGGGCTGTGAGGAGACACCTTGTCCTGAGGCCCTGGGGCCTCCTGGCACAGCCCCAGCCAGGCTGGGCACTGTCAGCCCCTTGTGCTGCCCTCAGCATCCCCCCACATCCCAGTGGCCTCAGGGATGTGCTGGAAGGAGTCCCTGGGGAGCCTTGGTCAGCAGTGGCCCTGGGGGGCTCCTGAATGCTCCCAGGGACTGCAGGTTTTTCAAAGGACTTTGGATTTGGCTTTTGCCTTGGAGTCTCTGAGAAGTTTGTGCAATCCTGGCCTGCAATTATCTGCTCTAATGAGTCCCTTGAGAGGCTTTGTCAGGAACAACACTCTGTGGGGCTCATTAATACTTCTAGGAACTTCAGGTTTTTAAAGGTACTTGGTGTTGCCCTTTTAGAACTGACTATGAGAATGATTGTGCAATCATGTCCCCAATTATCTACTTTAATAAATCCCTTGGGATTCTCTTTCAGGAAAAACAGTGGGGCTCATTAATACTTCAGGGTAGTCCAGGTATTGAAGAATTTTTTTTTTTGGCACAAAACTGTGTCAAAAAAGAGTCTGAGAGGTTTGTGCAATCATGGCCCCAATTATCTGCTTTAATTAGTCCCTTGAGATTCTTAGCCAGTAACAACATTCAGTGGGGCTCATTAATGCTTCAAGGTACTCAGGATTAATTTAAGTACTTCTTTTTGCTACTGAGTCTCTGAGAGGTTTTTGTGCAATCCTGGCCTCCAGTTCTCTCCTTCATGGACTCCAGGAGGAGCCTGTGTTGGAAATGGACCTCAGTGGGACCCATTGATGCATTGAGACACTTTGGGTTTTTCTTCTGACTTTCACTCCTGGAAAGGTTTGTGCAATCTCCTCTCAGGCCCGGAGGTTCCAGGGTTCAACACCAAATCTAACACAGGGCTCATTAGCATCAAGCAAGTCCTGACAAACCATGGTTCTGGCTTGATTTCCCTCTGGCTTCATTAGGAAGGTTTCCTGCTGCAGTTATGGAGAAATATTTCAAAGAGCTTCTAAGAAATATGTATTCTTATTTTCAAGGATGTATTTCATTACTGTTCTCATTACACAAGAGGTGATTGCAGCATTCTGTGGTTGATACTGAACCAGGGTCTCCCAAGGAGGTCTGGCCTGCTTAGAGAAGCTGTGCCTTGAGGTCTGACCTGGTGTGGACAACCTTGCTCCACATTCCCAAACCGCATCCTACCTCTCCTCACTCACCTGGGACCTGCTTTCTTGGGGACCTGGCTGCACTTAGCCAAAGGAGGATTTTCTTCTTTTATTTTTGAAGCAATCTAAAACTCGTGAGTTTCCCCAGTGAAAACAGAAACCCTCCTCAAGTGTGTGCCAAGCCCAAGGTGCCACCAAGAGCACTGCAGCCCTGCCCTGGGCCAGGAGTGAGGGTGGATCATCATCCCAACCTGCCCTGGGCCATGGCAAGGGGCTGTGGCCATGGACACTGCACTGACCCCACTGCTGCCTTTGGATCCCTCATCCCTTCAAGTTTCCCTGGAAAGCAGCCCAAGGACCCATTTCTGCAGCCAGGTTCCATGGCCAGGGGGGATGTGGGGGGCTGCAGGAGGTCAATGCCCCATCCCTGGAAACATTCAAGTGCAGCTGGGACAGGGCTCTGAACAACCTGATGTGGTGAAAGATGTCCCTGCTCATGCCAGGCCTGGACAAGAGGCCTGAGTGAGGCCTGAACAGCAGGCCCTGAGCCAAAGGTGACCTCTGCATCAACCTTCAACCAAAGGTTATCTTTGTATCTGCTCATTAGTGAAATATGCATGGTCATTAGCACTGTGACAGATGTATCCACTCATTAGTGAGACATGTATTGACCTTTCTGTGTTCAGAAGCCAGACAAGGCCATGAAATCTGACATCTGGCCTTGTTTGGGGCTGGATGGTCAAAGTCACCTCTCTTGGTTCCTCCTTGGGCCCTGGCCAGGCTTTGGGAGGGACCCAAGAGGAGGATGAAACCAGCTGTTCCTGCCCTAGAAGTGCTGTCAGTTTGTTTATTCAGCACTGTCAGAGCTGGGCCCTCTCCCAGCCAGGTTGGAGCCTCACCTGTGGCTGGAGGCACCTGCAGCAATTCCCAGTGTCCGGGAGTGGCTCTGCAGTCCTTGGCTGGGACAGCTTCCCCCAGCTGATGTGTGCATGTGGGCGATGGGAAAGTGTGAGGGGAGCTGGTGATGGATCTTTCTCAATCCCTGCAGGCAATCTTTGGTAGTGATGGTTGGGTGCATTGCTGAGCTGCTCCTTTTGTGCTCCTTTGCTGCTTTGAGCTGCAGTAAATGACACTGATTCCTTCAGGTGGTGTCTATGTCTTTGGTGCTGATCCTACCCACTGGTAAATTAAAACTGGTGAAGTCTCGCCAGATCACCACAAAATGTCGCTTTTTAAACATAAATAAGGAATTAGTCCTATCCAAAATTCCTGGATGGTAAGCCATTCTCTAGAGTTCGCTGAGTCTGGAATGGGCTGAGGTCAGAGCACCCTGTCAGCAGTGGGGCAGTCAGTTAAAAGAGGCTGAACTGCTGGATGTGTTAAAATGCATCGAAAAGTTGCATATGGAAAAAGGAAAACAACTTGTGGTTTTGGGAAGATGGGGATGGATTTTGTTAACAGCACATTGGAAACAGCACCACAGAAGGAAGAATTGGTTTTGGAATGCTCCCACATGGAGTGAGAGAAGGAAGGTTTAAATCTTGAGCTCAGGGTCATTTGTGCAAGTGAAATAATGAGAATGATATTAATATGAATAATAATAATAGATATCTGACTCAACATATATATATATATATAATTACAAATCAATAATATGAAATAATGCTGACAATACAAATTTTTTAGCTTGCACTACTCTCTGTAACTCCAAATACCTGACAGAGAAGATCTGGCCAAGACCCAAATGTCAGTGGTAAACTTTGCAAATTGGAGAATAGGAATAAAGGAGGAAGGGATGAAATTGGCTGTTTTTAATGGGTTTGCTGATACTGTGATGTGGAATGCTTTGTCTGTTACAATGAAAAATACAGTGATTAAGGCTGCTGGGATTTTCACGTACCAGACTATCCACACACTGCATGATTGATTGAAGGGATGAAGGGGTTGTTAAAAGAGCAGTTGAAAAAATGAGGAGATGGGAACCTGTCCCAATGGAGAACCCATCACCCAGATGTGCTCCATACCCTTAACATGGGCCCACTGGGGAAATGGAAACTCTCTGGGTGTGCACAGCTGCACCCAGTTTGCAAATACAACCATGGACAGTGAGACTTGGAATTCCTGGGAAATTGTTCTGGGTGTGATGGCTCCTGACAGGGCCACCCCAGAGGCTGCAGGGCTGGACCTTCATGCATTGGAATTAATTAGGATAAATCAGAAGCAAATGAGTTATCAATGTAGGAATAGGATTTCGGGTTCCTCCAAGACACTTTGGTTTCATCACTGCTTGTGCAGCTTGGCCTTGAAAAGTGTTCATATCATGGGAGGAGGAATTGATGCAAATTATCAAGGAGAAGTTAATCTGCTAAACAATACAGAAAAAGATTGGATTATTCAACCCCATGACCAGGTAGCACAAATATCGTTATTGTCAGTCTTAAAAAAAATTGTGAAAGAAAGAGATCCACCTCCAACCAGCACTGTTTGTAGAGACAGAGGGTTTGGATCCAGCAGTCCTAAAAATGGAGCCAGAGTGTGGGTGCAGAGGCCAAATGGCCCTCCTGAGCCAGCTGAGGGAATAGCTCTGGGGAAAGACAGCACTGTTTGAATTCTGAAACCTGGGCAGGAATAATGGGAATATGTCCCTTCATATTCCCATTGTGTGTTCTATGCCAGAACAAGTCAAAGTTGTGGGATATTGTTTTACAGATCCTGCCAGACCAAATCTCCCTGTTTGCCTCTCCAGCCCCTTTGGAAAATGCTCTGACCCACTGGGCTCCATGTGAAGGCTGATGTGACACTGAGGGACTTCCACATGAATTCCAGCCAGGAGCCTGGGTCCCTGTCAGGGACTGGGACCTGGAACCTCTCCAGCTGAAGGGGAAAGGACCCCACCAAACCTTGTTACCCACAGAGACCATGGGAAAGCTGAACAGCAAAGGACCTTGGGGGCAATATTCTGGAATTAAAAAGGCATCAGCTCCATGGACAACAGAATTATTGTTCCTAATACGAATGAGACTGAGGAAAAAGAATGAGTACCCTTGTCACTAAAGTACTGCTTATATCTGTAATTTGTATCTTGTTAGTCAGGCAGAATCTTTGTTTGCCAGAAACACCTCGAGTTTCACCAAGGGATTAGTCATGAAAATATTTATGAGAATGGAAAGATCAAAGTAGCCAAAATACTCAATGTAACTAATTGCTGGGTATGTTCTCAACTAATGTTGAGAGGAATGGGGTTCCCTTGGAAGACCCACCCTAAGGATTGCCCAGAACTCTGTCAATGGGCTCTGACTCATGAGGGAGCCAGTGCAGGGAGAGTTACAGAAAACTCTGCTGTGGAACACAGGAATACAATTATCAGCTTTACAGAGTTCACTCGGATTTCCCTTCCGGAGAAAACAAACCCTGTTATAGTTAGAGGCCACAATGTGAAAGGATTTCTGTGCTTTACCATCACTCACAATGTCCATAGAACTCGGAGTGCTGGAGCTGGTCAGTGTCAGTGTCACACCAGTCCCAGCTGCAGGGCCACTGTGAAACTCCTCTGGCCCAAAGGCACTGGGGACACAACAGCAGCACAGGGAGGAGCCCTGGATCCATCATCAGCACACAGTGGGAAATGGGAAATCAGACATTTGAGCAAGAATAAGATGCATACAGAAATCAGCAAATATTAACCACAAGCTTATGACACAGAATGAAATTTGTCAAGAAATAGGGAATAAAACTTGCAGAAATGAAGGATAGATCATGCTAAAAACAGTGAGGAAGTTACTGAATTGGCTGGAAAGAGACTGTGCATGCCTAGAGGAGAAAGGTGAAAAGGGCAGAGGGATAAATACATCTAGCCTTCATCAGGGGACCACTAAGGGAGATGCGGATCCTTTCTCAGTGCCACCACTACAGCGCTGCACCTGCACCTCACCTATGTGAATGGTAGTAATGAGTTCTAAGAAATAGTTTACATAACCCCACATTTCCTAAGGAAAACTATGAATCTGCATAAAGTGCACCCATATATTGTAATCTGCTGAGTGCCTGTGTGTGTGCTGTTGGGAGTAGATATCCCCACACACCCAGCATGCTGAATAAAGCAAACCCCCACTTCTTGGACTTTGTCTCAGAAGCGCCTCTTGGCCCAGTTTAGGACGATTCATTTCCATGGGTTCTGTCAAGTCCCAGCAGAACCTCGGTGCCATATTGTTCCACAGCCTCACAATGCTCTCCTGGTTTCCATGGGGTCCCTCTGTGACTCACTGCAGCCTTGGTTCCATCAGGGTCTCTTGGGTTCCATGGTGAACAAGCCTTTTCCACATCTGAGCCTTGCTTCCAGGAGTTCCATTGACTGACAGTGGCTGTCTGCATTCCATGAGGCCCAGCTAGATCACTGCAGAGCCTTGCTTTCATCAGGCTCCGACACCTGTTCTGCCAGCTGATGGGGGAGATTTAAAGAACACAGAAACCCATGGAAAGAATGGTCTTGTTCTTGTTCGTGAGTATTAAGGCAACAGAAAAGTAAAATTATATACATAATAAAACTATGTGCTTGGCTTTAGCAACAAGCAAAAAGATGCAAGGTAATGAACCTAATCATTATTATAAGAGAGAAAGGATAGGGATTGAGAAAGATCCATCACCAACTACCTAAATACTCCACCATCATCCAGAGGCCGCAGTTGCTGGAAAGACCCGTTTCACCGCCAGGACTTAGAGAACCCTTCCAAGCAATTGGGAAAATCCTACATGGTACATCCATCCATAGATGAGGCTTCTGAATTTGCTCTAAAACTAGGTCCAGCGTTTATAGGCCCCAATCAGCAAATCAAAGTGACTTGATTATATTTTTAGCACATAAACTCCTGGATTTCATGGTCCTTTTCCTGACTAGGAGGGGCCAGGACTGTACCAGACACCAGTCCTTGGCTTGGACGATTTCCCCTAAAATATCCTGCAAGAGTATATTCGTACCAATTGGGAAATGACCCTAAAATGATAAATTGCTTGCAGATAACTACACAAGATTATGTGAAAGTTTCTAAAGCAGCCTTGTTGGTGTTAAACAGCTGGCATAAGCACCTCAGTCATCTATTTTTAGCTAAATAAAACTGATGGTATAGGTCACATAATGCCCAGGGCTCGTCCTGCAGGTCAGCTCAGGCTGAGGCCAGCCACTCAGGCCTAAGCACATCAGAAGCCGAAGTGACCACGACTGGGAATGGCAAAAACACCCACTGGGAATGGCCCAGAGGCCCCGGGACTCCCTGGCATGGATCGCCTCAGGAGACAGTATTTCAGGGAGCCCAAAGCACTTTTGGGAGAGCTGCTGTAGAGACAGAGGGAATTGCACAGCTGAATCCCTTGCCTGGGCTCCCAGAGGACCCTTCTGCTGTGGGGCTCTGAGGCTGGAGGAACAGCAGGTACCCATGGCCACCCCAAAACAGGGCCCCGTTGGCAACAGGGCACCGACCGGGACAGCGGGACCCCATCCCTGGGATGAGTCAGGAACTGGAGAGCTGGGAGTGCTCAGCCAGAGCCTCTGAGCCTCCAACAGCCCCACATGGGCAGAGCGTGAGCCCAGTGGGGAGTGGCCACTGACAGGACTGTGGGGGCCTGAACCAAGTCCCAGCCCCACTGAGAGCGGCTGTGCCGGACACCCTGGAGCTCCAGGACCAGCTGGAGTCCGAGGCAGCCAAGTGGTGCCACCATTGACGTTCCTTTCTTCCCCCTCAGGAAGGACACGGGGAAGCTGGGGAAGTGGGAATGAAAGGAGTAGGGATGGTGGAAGCTGTGGAACAGCACTAACATGAGGAACCCAAACCCTTCCAAGAAAGGAGGGCATAAATCCCTGGTATGAAGCATCCTGCCTGAGAAACCCATTCCCAGAATTACCAACATAAAACCATCCTCCAATCCTCTGGATTGTGTTCTGACCCGCTGAGACCTTCCCACCAGACTGAACCTCTGAAGAGGGATTGATGGAAGAAGCCTGAACCCTGAGCCATGCCAGTCTCAGTGCCCAGGAGCATCCCCTGGTGCTGCTTAACACTGCCTCTGCAGGAACTGGGGATGCAAACAGGACAAACTTAAGCATCTCCCACCATCAGATACCTCAGAGGTTACACAGCAACACAGCCATGACTCTCCCAAACTGGATTTAGGAATTGCACCCCTAATGCAGCCATTAGATCCAGATCTACCCAGATCCCTTTGGCACTCCTGCTTTTGGTGTTGCTCTGCCTCCTC
>JANEHK010001118.1:4663-14779 GCA_025960845.1 Tachycineta bicolor | reverse complement strand
TATACTACCTCTGTTTCTTGGGATATACTACCAACGTTGATGAGTCCGGAAGACTTCGCAACGCCACTACAGAACCCTGTTAAAGAAGATCTCTTGAAGACAATCGTGAGTCACGGGGTGATGTAAGAGTCTGTCTGAAGTTCTCCTCATTTGCCTCATATCGTCATAAGGACCCCGAGGACCCCACTGCAGTTCTGGCTTGCTCGAGGTGGAGGCTTGCCAATCGTCTGCAGGTGCATTTTCCTGTGTCACCATGCCACAGTACACGGGCTGTGAGCAGTGTAATGGTGGTTCTGTACCTGAAGATTACATCTGCTTCACGGTCCCTGCTTCATGACAATAGCCTATGAATTTCCCCACCTCTTTGCCAAGGGAACTTTCTGGGGAAACTTTGGTGGTCCCCCACGAAAAATCCTTCATCTGCTTCGCAACTACCGTGACAGACAGAGATCAAAACCCCCTTCCAAGGACTGAGATTGAGACCCCTATACAAAGCCCCTCTCAAGGACTGAGACATCAGACCCTGACAACCCCAGTATAGGGGGCTGGGGCTGACTCAACCAAAGAGAAATGTTTGCCTGGAGGCGTGATCGTTGGACCAAGAAGACAATGGCTCTCGCTTACTGCTAAGAACATGGACTACCTGTTCCCCCCCTCGGGAGTTTCAATACATTTACCTGCTCCCCCCGTGACTGAGGACTATAATAAAAACCCCTGAGTTACCAGAAATTGGGAGAGAGATTCTCCCCGACGTGACAGACGGACCCGTCAACCGGACCACGAGGACTCCGTCTCCACGTTTGGTAGCTATATTCCCCCTTCCCTCCGTCTCTCTGTCTCTCTCTCTCTCTCTCTCTCTCTTAATCCCTATATTGCATTTGCTATGGTCAATCAATAAAAGGTGCATTTGTTGTAATGCTGAAATCCCCTCTGTGTTGTGTTTTGCACTCTGAGATCAGTAAACGAACCATCACGACCCCCGCTTGCACGAGCGGATCGTAAAAACATGGAAAACAGACACCCTAGAATCAGAATCTCAGAAATAACTGAAAGAAGCAGAGAAATGCTGCAGGAGCATGTTTGCTTGCAAGAACAAGTGAAATACACACGTACGCTGTGCACAGTGGCAAAACAATGAAAAGCAGCATACACAGCGAGAGCTGTGCGCACTGTTCCGCAAAGCAGAGCTTGTTCAACTTTAAAGCTTCTAACATGGGAACAGAGCTAGCAGACAGCAAGCCACATCCTCTTCTTGTTACAAACATGGAAAGCAGACACCCAAGCATCAGAATCTCAGAAATCACTGATAGAAGGTGAGAAATCCTCCTGGAGCATGTTTGCTTGCTAGAACAAGTGAAAAACACACATATGCTGTGCACAGTGGCAAACCGCTGAAAAGAAGCATACACAGCGATATTTGTGCGTACTGTTCTCGCAAAGCAGACCTTGTTCAACTTTACAGCTTCTCCCATGGAAACAGAGCAAGCAGACAGCCACCCACATGCTCTACTTGTGGCAAACTTGCTAAACAGACAACCTAGTATCAGAATCTCAGAAATCACGGAGAGAAGCAGAGAAATGCTGCAGGATCATGTTTGCTTACTAGAACGAGCGAAAAACACACATATGCTGTGCACAGTGGCAAAATGATGAAAAGAAGCCTACACAGCGAGAGCTGAGCGCACTGTTCTCGAAAAGCAGAACCTGTTCAAGTTTAAAGCTTCTCACATGGAAAGAGAGCATGCAAGCAGAAATCCACATGCTCTACTCGTTGCAAACATGGAAAACAGACACCCTAGCATCAGAATCTCAGAAATCACTGAAAGAAGCAGAGAAATGCTGCAGGAGCGTGTTTCCTTGCTAGAACAATCGAAAAACACACATTCGCTGTGCACAGTGGCAAACCGATGAAAATAAGCATACACAGCGCGAGCTGTGCGCACTGTTCTCGCAAAGCGGAGCTTGTGCAGCTTTAGAGCTTTAAACATGGAAACAGAGCAAGCAGGCAGAAATCCACATGCTCTACTTCTGAACAACATGGAAAACAGACACCCTAGCATCAGAGTCTCAGAAATGATTGGTAGAAGCAGGGATATGCTGCTAGAGCATGTTTGCTGGCTCGAAGAATTGCAAAACACACATATGCTGGGCACAGTGGCAAACCGATAAAAAAAAGCATACACAGTGAGAGCTGAGTGCACTGTTCCCACAGAGCAGAGCTTGTTCAACGTTACAGCTTCTAACATGGAAACAGAGTAAGCAGTCAGCAACCCGCATGCTCTAATTGTGGCAAACTTGGAAAATAGACGCCCTAGCATGAGAATCTCAGAGGAGCAGAGAAATGCTGCAGGAGCATGTTTGCTAGCTACAACAAGTGCAAAACACACATATGCTGTGCAGAGAGGCTAAACGATGAAAAGAAGCATACACAGCGAGAGCTGTGCGCACTGTTCTCGCAAGGCAGAGCTTGTTCAACTTTACAGCTTTTAACATGGAAACAGAGCAAGCAGACAGCAAGCCACATGCCTTGCTAGTTGCAAACATGGAAAAAAGACACCCTAGAATCAGAATCTCCGAAATCACAAATAGAAGCAGAGAAATACCGCAGGAGCATGTTTGCTTGCAAGTACAAGTGAAAAACACATATACGCTGTGCACAGTGGCAAACCAATGAAAAGAAGCATACACAGTGTGAGCTGTGCACACTGTTCTCGCTAAGCTGAGCTTGTTCAACTTTACAGTTTCTAACATGGAAACAGAGCAAGCAGACAACAAACCCACATGCTCTACTTGTTGCAAACATGGAAAAGAGTCACCCTAGCATCAGAATCTTTGAAATCTCTGATAGAAGCAGGAAATGCTGCAGGAGCATGTTTGCTTGTTAGAACAAGTGAAAAACACACATATGCAGCGCACAGTGGCAAACCGATGAAAAGAAGCATACACCGCGAGAGCTGTGCTCACGGTTCTCGCAAAGCACAGCTTGTTCAACTTTCCAGCTTCTAACATGGAAACAGAGCAAGCAGACAGCCCGCCACATGCTCTAATTGTTGCAAACATGGAAAATAGACGCCCCAGCATCAGAATCTCAGAAATCACTGATAGAAGCAGAGAAATGCTGCAGGAGCATGTTTGCTTGCTAGAACAAGTGAAAAACACACATATGCTGTGCACAGTGGAAAATCGATGAAAAGAAGCATACACAGCGAGAGCTGTGCGCACTGTTCTGTCAAAGCAGTGCTTGTTCAACTTTACAGCTTCTAACATGGAAACAGAGCAAGCAGGCAGAAATCCACATGCTCTACTTCTGGACAACATGGAAAACAGACACCCTAGCATGAGAATCTCAGAAATAACTTGTCCTAGGGTAACTTTATGATGCTTGTATCCCCAATCGTCTGTTCTGTTTGTGCTGTATATTGAGTCCTGTGCCTTTAAGTCTGGTTCTAAGAGCAAGAATAGGTGCATAGTTTGTTTTGAGAAACTGCCTGACTCCTCCACACTCTTCTCCGGACGGTGTGTTCAGCGGAGGCTTGGAGACACAGCAGGACAGAGATCTTTTTGCTTTTAGTTAGTTTCAGCTAGCTAGGGCAGAGAAGTTCCCTGGACTGTTTTTTTTCTTTCCTTTTTCTTGGAACTGTTTAAACCTGCTCTGGACTGAAAACCCAGGGGGGCACTGGGGGCTGCACCTGCGGCCCACCGGGGCCTGGACCTCGGCATTCTCCAGCAGCGCCGGAGGGACTGGGACTGAGGAGAGACTGAGAGAGAGCCGAGCTCCACCCACGGCAAGGACTTTCTCAATTTGCCATCTCACTCCAGAACGAGAGGTTTTATTGTTTCATATTATTCATTCTTTATACTTGTATGCACTTTATTTGTTTAGTAAAATAGTTTTTTCCACTTTTCTCCACAAAGGTTTTTTTTTCCGGACTGGTTGGAGGGAAGGGCCACTTGGGTTTGCCTCCCAGAGGGATCCTATATTTGGGTTTTCCCCCAAATTTGTCTCCAAACCAGGACCTACCCTTAAGTGGCGCCCACTGCGGGGCACGAGAGAGTGGAAAAAACTTGTACTGATTATTATTAACTGCATTTTTTTGTTGTCCTTCGGGTAGGGATTAAACAGACAGTAGCCATGTTGCTTCTTGAAGTCCTAACATCTCTTAGAATAGAGTCTTTTCTGCATTTCTGTTCCCTAAGCTTTTTTGAGGTCTTAATACCTTTCTGGTCTCTAGGTTTGTTTTCCTACCCAGAAATAGCTCCAATATTGTCCCTAACATACAGCTTTTACACTAGGGATGCACAAATTAGAATAGTTATTTTGCTGGGTTCAGTGATTATGGTTTACAAGAAGGTTATAAAGATACTGGAGTTTGTTCTGGGTATGTTCCGTTTATGTTTTTTTCGTCCTACCCTGCGTCCTAGTTCCAGTAGCATGTTTTGGGGATTTATCAATAATTGCACCCAGTTTGTTAAAGGAAGAGTAGGGAATGAGGCTCTTCAGCCTCTTTTTTCCTTCTTCTCTTTTGAGTCAGTTACATCACTTTTGGAGAATGTTCAGCATCTTTTGAATGTTAAAAACCCCACTTCCCTAGTATTTCACCTCGTGACTTTCCTCTATACGGCTTATAGCTTTTCTAGAATGAGTCACACACTGCTAAACACTGTAGGGCAGCAGATAGAGGCAAGGGAGCAGGGAGATAAATCAGTCACTCAGGCTGCAGCCAACCCCACAGCTGTTCAGGATGCAGCTAAACCAGACAGTGAGGCCAAGACACCGGCAGTTGCTGCAGTAAAGAAAGGGAAAGAAGCACACGGACAAAACCGATCGACCAGTAGACGATGATTCAGGTGAAAAATCCTCAGTGCCTCCTGACACCCAGTCAGGAGTCAAACCAACTGACACACAATCAGAAGCTGAAGCAACTGATGATACACAGTCAGAAGCTGAACCAACTGATACGAAATCGGAAGCCCAACCAACTGCTACAAGATCGAGAGTCCAACCAACTAGCACACGATCAGAAGCCCAACCAGCTGCTACAACATCAGGAGCCCAACCAGCTGCTACAACATCAAGAGCCCGACCAACTGCTACAAGATCAGGAGATACTATTAAGGCCTTTTCCCTGAAGGACCTTCGTGGCCTAAGAAAGGATTATACTCGACGACCTGATGAATCTATAATTAGTTGGTTAGTCCGTCTTTAGGATGCTGCAGGCGAGGCTACAATACTGGATAGCACTGAAGCGAGACATCTGGGATCCCTATCACATGATCCAGTTATTGACCAAGAAATGATGAGGGAGGCTAGTCCTTGCAGTCTCTGGGAACGGGTCCTTAGAAGTGTGGCACAAAGATATCTGTGTGCCGACGATCTCTATATGCAGCAAACTCAGTGGAAAACCATTGAACAAGGGATTCAGCGCTTGAGAGAAATGGCAGCGGCAGAGATTGTCTTCTCAGATAACCTTAACACTAGGAACCCCGACTTGGTACCGTGTACACCTGTAATGTGGCGAAAACTTGTGCGACTTGGGCCACAAGAATACTCCTCTGCTTTAGCAATAATGAAGCGGGACGAGACAGAGGAGACTGTGCTTGATATGGCGAAGAAGCTCCGAACATATGCAGATGCCGTGCATGGTCCAACACATGTAAGAATCGCAGCTTTGGAAACAGAGGTGCGGGGATTAGCAGACAATCTCAAAGAAATCACTGAGAGCATTCTCCAGATCTCTGCAGTACAAGTTAGGGGCTCTGGCACCACATGCAAACGTTCCCTAGATAAAGAGGGAAAAGGCATTCCACGAGCTAAGCTGTGGTCCCTCCTGCGTGATTGTGGAGAAAACATGAAAAGATGGGATGGAGAATCTACTGATGCTATGACACAACGGCTGCATGAATTGTTAGATAGTAAGACTGTGAGAGGAAGTTCTAGCAAAAAGGAAGCAGCTGTGGTCACCCGGGGAAATAAGGATAATCAGGCTGAGAGGGGCCCTGCCTCTAGCCAGGTAGAGGCTAGAGAAAACCGTGTTTTTTAGACTGTGTAGATTCGTTGGCCTGGCACATCAGAACCACAAAAATATGAGGCCTTAGTTGACACTGGTGCACAGTGCACATTACTCCCATCAAGACATGTGGGGGAAGAATCTGTTTCCATTGCTGGGGTGACAGGGGATTCATAAGATTTTACTTTGGTGAAAGCTGAGGTGAGCCTGACTGGAAATGAGTGGAAGAGACACCCTATTGTGACTGGCCCAGAGGCTCCATGCATTTTGGGCATAGACTTCCTCCGAAATGGGTATTTCAAAGACCCAAAGGAATTCAGGTGGGCATTTAGGATAGCAGCTGTAGAGACAGGAGATGTTAAGCAGTTGAATACCTTGCCTGGACTATCAGAGAACCCATCTGATGCAAGTCTTCTGAAGGTGGAAGAGCAACAAGTGCCAATTGCCACTTCAACAGTGCATCGCCGACAGTACAGAACAACTCGAGATGCTGTGATCCCCATCCACAAGATAATCCGTAAGCTAGAAACCCAAGGGGTGGTCAGCAAAACCCACTCACCCTTCAACAGCCCCATCTGGCCTGTGCGCAAGTCTGACAGAGAATGGAGATTGACAGTGGACTACCAGGCCTTGAACGAAGTGACTCCACCATTGAGCGCTGCTGTGCCGGAAATGCTGGAACTCCAGTACGAGCTGGAGTCCAAGGCAGCAAAATGGTACGCCACCATTGACAATGCTAATGCATTTTTCTCCATTCCTCTGGCTGCAGAATGCAGGCCTCAGTTTGCTTTCACCTGGAGGGGCGTGCAGTACACCTGGAACCGACTGCCCCAGGGGTGGAAACACAGCCCCACCATCTGCCATGGACTGATCCAAGCTGCACTAGAAAAAGATGAGGCTCCGGAACATCTACAGTACATTGATGACATCATTGTGTGGGGAAACACAGCAATGGAAGTGTTTGAGAAAGGAGAGAAGATCATCCAGATTCTCCTGAAGGTTGGCTTTGCTATCAAGAAGAGCAAAGTTAAAGGACCTGCTCAAGAGATCCAGTTTCTTGGAATAAAGTGGCAAGATAGAAAGCGTCAAATTCCCACTGAAGTCATCAACAACACAGCAATGTGTCCACCAACCAACAAAAAGGAAACACAAGCTTTCCTAGGCGCCATAGGTTTCTGGAGGATGCATATTCCTGAGTACAGCCAGATTGTGAGCCCTCTCGACCTAGTCACCCGCAAGAAGAACAATTTCCACTGGGGCCCTGAACAGCAACAAGCCTTTGCCCAGATCAAGCAGGAGATCGCTCATGCAGTGGCTCTTAGCCCAGTCAGGACGGGACCAGATGTGAAGAACGTGATCTACTCAGCAGCCGAGAACAATAGCCTGTCCTGGAGCCTTTGGCAGAAGGTGCCTGGGGAGACTCGAGGCCGACCACTGGGATTCTGGAGCCGAAGCTACAGAGGGTCCGAAGCCAACTACACTCCAACAGAGAAGGAAATCTTGGCCGCCTATGAAAGAGTTCAAGCCGCCTCAGAAGTAGTAGGCACTGAAACACAACTCCTGCTGGCACCTCGACTACCAGTGCTGGGATGGATGTTCAAAGCAGAAGTTCCCTCTACCCACCATGCCACCAACGCCACATGGAGCAAATGGATTGCCCTCATCACTCAGCGCGCCCGCATTGGAAACCCAAATCGCCCTGGGATTCTGGAAATAATTACAAACTGGTCGGAAGGTGAAAACTTTGGTCTCATGGATGAAGAGGAGCAGGAACAAGTGACACGTGCTGAAGAAGCTCCGCCATACAACCAACTGCCAGCAGAAGAAACATGCTACGCTCTTTTCACTGACGGTTCCAGCCGCATTGTTGGGATGAAACGAAAGTATAAAGCAGCCGTATAGAGCCCCACACGCCAGGTTGCACATGGTGGGTAATGCAGAAAGATGGGACCACACAATGTGTACCTCAGAGAGATTTAATTGTTGGGTGAGAACCATGTGTAATTATCGTTGTGTGCTGAATGGTACTGCCACTGTATGTAGCTGTATATTGCATATTGTTTTTATATAGATATATGTGTGCGTAGAGCTAGAGTATATATATTAGTTTTAGTAAATTGACAATATGGGGATAAGGGGTGGAATGTCCTAGGGTAACTTTATGATGCTTGTATCCCCAATCGTCTGTTCTGTTTCTTCTGTATATTGAGTCCTGTGCCTTTAAGACTGCTTCTAAGAGCAAAGAGAGGCGTGGAGTTTGTTTTGAGAAAACTGCCTGACTCCTCCACATTCTTCTGTGGACGGTGTTCAGCGGAGACTTGGAAACACGGCAGGACAGAGATCTTTTTGCTTTTAGTTAGTTTCAGCTAGCTAGGGCCAGCAAGTTCCCTAGACTGTTTTTTTTTTCTTTCCTTTTTCTTGGAACTGTTTAAACCTGCTCTGGACTGAAAACCCAGGGGAGCACTGGGGGCTGCACCTGCAACCCACCGGGGCCTGGACCTGTCTCCAAACCAGGGCATAGCTGAAAGAAGCAGACAAATGTTGCAGGAGCATGTTTGCTTGCTAGCACAAGTGGAAAACACACATACGCTGTGCACAGTGGCAAACCGATGAAAAGAAGCGTACACAGCGAGAGCTGTGAGTGCGGTTCTCACAAACCAGAGCTTGTTCAACTTTACAGCTTCTAACATGGAAACAGAGCAAGCAGACAGCAAGCCACATGCCTTGATAGTTGCAAACATGGTAAACAGACACCCTAGCACCAAAATATCAGAAATCACTGAAAGAAACAGAGAAATGCTGCAGGAGCACGTTTCCTTGCTAGAACAATTGAAATACACACATACGCTGTGCACAGTGGCAAACTGATGCAAAGAAGCATGCACAGCGAGGGCTGTGCGCACTGTTCTCGCAAAGCAGAGCTTGTTCACCTTTACAGCTTCTAACATGGAAACAGACCAAGCGGACAACAAACCCACATGCTTTACTTGTGGCAAACATGGAAAACAGACACCCTAGCATCAGAATCTCAGAAATCACTGAGAGAAGCAGAGAAATGCTGCAGGAGCACGTTTGCTTGTGGGAACAATTGAAAAACACACATATGCTGTGCACAGCGGCTAACCGATGAAAAGAAGCACACCCAGCGAGAGCTGTGCGCACTGTTCTATCAAAGCAGAGCTTGTTCAACTTTTACAGCTTCTAACATGGAAACACAGCAAGTGGGCAGAAATCCACATGCTCTACTTGCGGCAAACCTGGAAAACAGGCACCCAAGCATCAGAATCTCAGATATCACAGATAGATGGAGAGAAATGCCGGAGGAGCATGTCTGCTTGCTAGAACAAGTGAAAAACACACATATGCTGTGCACAGTGGAAAAACGATGAAAGGAAGCATACACAGCGAGAGCTGTGCGCATTGTTCTCGCAAAGCAGAGCTTGTTCAACTTTACAGCTGCTAACATGGAAACAGACCAAGCAGACAACAAACCCACATGCTTTACTTGTTGCAAACATGGAAAAAAGACGCCCTAGCATCAGAATCTCAGAAATCACTGATAGAAGCAGAGAAATGCTGCAGGAGTATGTTTGCTTGCAAGAAAAAGTGAAAAACACACATAAGCTGTGCACAGCGGCTAACCGATGAAAAGAAGCATACACAGCGAGAGCTATGCGCACTGTTCTCGCTAAGCAGAGCTTGTTCAACTTTACAGCTTCTAACATGGAAACAGAGCAAGCAGACAGCAAGACACAAGCTCTAATTGTGGGAAACATGGAAAATAGGCGCCCTAGCATCAGAATCTCAGAAATCATTGATAGAAGCAGAGAAATGCTGGAGGAGCATGTTTGCTTGCAAGAACAATTGAAAAAGACACGTACGCTGTGCACAGTGGCAAACCAATGAAAAAAAGCATACACTGCCCGAGCTGTGCCCACTGTTCTCGCAAAGCAGAGCTTGTTCAACTTTACCGCTACTCACATGGAAAGGGAGCAAGTAGACAGCAAGCCACATGCTCTACTTGTGGCAAATATGGAAAAAAGACACCCTAGCATGAGAAGCTCAGAAATAACTGAAAGAAGCAGAGAAATGCTGCAGGAGCATATTT
>JANEHK010001117.1:0-13218 GCA_025960845.1 Tachycineta bicolor | reverse complement strand
AAGAGAAGAGAAGAGAAGAGAAGAGAAGAGAAGAGAAGAGAAGAGAAAAGAGAGAGAAGGAGAAGATTAAGTTCCAGCTGGTCATCTCAGGTTTGTGAGTTATATGTTTTGTACCAAGCTTTAGAACTCCTACAAGACGAATTGGAGACTCTTTATACTGACTCAAAATATGCCTTTGGGATTGTACATACCTTTGGGAAGATTTGGAAAGAAAAAGTTGATTCATTAAGAATTGATACTCAAAGTGCTTGAAGCATTAAAGGGAACAAAAGAGATAGCAGTAATATATGTAGAAGGCCATTAGAGGGTAAGGAGCTATTTAGCAAGGGGAAATAACACAGCTGATTGGGCTGTGAAAAAATCAGCTTTTAAATAAAATAATTTAAAAAAAAAAAAAAAAACAAACAAAAAAAAACCCCAAAAACCAAAAACCAAAACCAAACCAAAACAAACAAACAAACAAAAAAAAAAAACCAACACAAAAACACCACAACAACAATTCAGGTAAATACAACAGAGGTTTGGGAAGAGCTGCCAAAAGCTTATAGCTCTCAGAGGAGGAACCAATTAAAAATTAGAGGCTAAGAAAGAACAAGGAAAATGTGTACTCTTGGATGGAAGAGAAATTTTGCCCAAGGCCTGTGCATGAAGGATTTTAAAGCAATTATATCAATGCAGTCATTGGGGCACAAGGGTCTTGTGTGATCATTTTTTTAAAGTATTATGGCTGTATTAGGAGTTTTTAAATAGCCAAACAAATAACACAAGGGTGTCTTACCTGTCAGAAGGTTTACAAGAAAGTAATGAGACAAACTCTGACTGAAAAATAGCATACCGACCTTTTGAGAGGGTTCAAGTGGATTATACTGAGCTTCTGAAAGTTGGTAGATGGAAGTATCTTTTAGTGTTAGTAGTCCAACTAACACTCACTGGGTAAAAGCTTGCCCAGCTGCAAGGGCCACTGCCAAATTTGTAGTTAAAATACTATTGGAACAAATTATTTCCCAATCTGGAGTTATTCAGGCCATTGATTTTGATCAGGGCCCCTGTTTTACCTCTAGTTTTATTAAGGGTGTAGCACAAGCCATGGGTATTTCCTAGGAATATTTTACTCCTTAGCAGCCTCAGAGTTCTGGGAGGGTGGAAAGGATGAACCAAACTATAAAACAACAATTAACCAAATTAATGATTGAGGCTAAGATGTCATGGGTAAAATGTTTACCTCTAGCCCTGCTTAACATAAGAACACTTCCTAACGCAGATATGGGGCTTTAAACATATGAAATGCTTTATGGAATGCCATATTCCCAGGAAATACCCCAAACATCAATAATGATTAGAGATATATCTATTTTAATGAAATTATATGAAATAAAATTTAACGAAATTATATCCAAACAACTGGACAGCATGTGACCAAGTTAAAGGAAAAAGGAATGCTAGCCCAAACGGGACTACTGGGGTTTAAAATTCGTAAAATACAACCAGGAGACTGAGTATTTATTAAAAGTTGGAAAGAAGAGACTTTAATCCCAAAATGGGAAGGTCTATGTTTAACTCTCTTAACAATGGACACATCGGTGAGAACAGCAAAGAAAGGGTGGACTCACACATCAAAAGTCAAAGAACCAGTGGAACCACCAATGGCCACAGTGGAAAATCACCTCACAGCCCAGGGGTCTACAAATAACCTTGGAAAAGAAGGGCAAGAGAATGTCGAGGAGACATCCTAAAAAGAACCACCTAAGACCAAGAGAAGTCGAATGTACCAGCCTGAATTGTGACTGTAACCCCTGGGACTGTTTTAGGTACATAGAATGTAGAGAGTTGTGGTATGCCCCCTTATCAGGAGCCAGGATTCCGAGAGGCCTTTTTTTGAGTTGTGAAAGTTAGATCCAGAAGGAAACCGATCTAGCACTGAAAATATTAGTGACAACAGTCTGAGTACGCCAGGATAATAAAAAGTAGTGGAAGCTATGGGTGAACAAGACTAAACACAATTTGTGGGCAAAAACATATCTTAAAAGAGTGGAGTGCGACCTCAACAACCTACCAGGTAAAGGCAAAGAATTAAGAGAGAGTAAGGAGTCAGTGGGTGAAGAAAACCCAAAGAGCAACATCAGGGGGCAAGACAAGATTAACCCCTACCCTTGCCATGAAAAAGATGCAGACCCCAACTGTTGGTCACAACCTGTCATGGGTTAGTACAGTTTAGTTTTTTAGTTCTAAAAGAATGTAGAATAATTCTCCAGGTCAGGACCTGGGAATTGCTTTAGAAGAGACAGGGACCTATCAGAGAGTTAGTTGGAATATTGGCATCTGTTTTATCCACTGAAATTGTTAGCTGCAACTTTGGGAAATACCATATAAAACCCCTTGATTTCCTGTATGTGGGTCCTTTTTCCTTCTTCCTTTGGCCAGAGAGAGACCAGTAACATCGAGCTGGGCCTGCTGCTCCCCCCTTTTTGGGAGGGAGCTGGCCTGAGGCCTGGCCAGATTCCATTGGCTCCCGAGTGAAGGGTGGGGAAAGGAGAGGTTGCTGTTTTGCAACAGCTACTTTCTTCAGACTTCTCTGGATCAGGGAGAAATTTCTGCTGGGACCTCGATGGGAGCTATGGGCACCATTTGGGCCAAGGCCACCCCAATTTACACCGAGGGGTGGGCTGAGAAGGCCTTTATGATCCCGCCTGTTTTTTGGGTTTTTTTGTGTGATTCCAGACTGCATGAGTGCACCGATCTCTGATGTTTCTGTGAGTTCTTCCTCCCTCATCAGCTCGGCCTTGAACACCTAACACCACGAGCTACAGAGAGAGACACAAAAACTCCAAGCAGATTTAACTCTTTCTTAGCAGCATGAAGCTTCCAGAGCTTAGCCCTTCTCTGAGAGAATAAGAGAGGACAGAGTGAACATAAAGACCAACGGCATGAAGTCAGTAAAGCAAGAGTGAAAAGCCTATTAAAACAGAGGGTTGAAGAGTTGGTTGTTCTATTCTTACTTGAGCCATAGAAATGACCTCTATATTTAAGTCATTCCTTTAAATCATGGGAAAGATGCATTTGGGGAGATAATTGTATTAATTTGTGTGTGGATTCGAGCAGAAGTGTTTGTGATGAACTAAGTAACATCCTATAAGATGCTTAAACAGAGATAAAGATGAGAAGCTCTCTGCACCAGTGAAGAAGTGAGAAGATATCTCTGTACCTTGAGGTGAAGAATCCTTTGCTTTGAAGTTATTCATCTTTAAAAAGTGACACCCCAGTATGCAAAAGTCTAAGACCCATGACCCAAAAGCAGCTTGGGAAACTGCTCCTGGAAGGGTCACAAAAGCAGGTTTCTCTGGGCAGTTGTTTTTGTGACAGTTTAAAATCCACAAGAGAACTGTTCTAAATTGTCAGTGGGATCCATGACTCTAGAAGATACTCTTCCCCAAATGAATTGATAGAATACTATTATCAGATAGTGAAACTGACTGAAAATTACAAGTTTTGTCTCTTTATGTTGTTTTGTAAGAAAGTGAACAGTTTGTAAGGGGAGAAAAGAGTTTTCATTCTGTTTTCGTGTTTTTCCAACTTTTTTTTCTATTCTTTTAGTGTCTGTTAATAAACCTATTTGTTAATTTTAAAGTTAAGCCTGCTTTGTTTTTCTCCTAGCCTCTCTCGAACAGGAAAAGTAAATACCAAGACCAAAATTTAGTGAACGTGAAACCACTACAGGAATTTTGGGTCCTGGAAGTGTCTTGTTGGAAGCTGCCGTGAAATTGGGAAGGCTGAGTTTAAGGTGCTGTGCAGGGGTGATGTGGAGTGGCAGTGATTTTGGGAGGGTAAGTGTACCTGCTCCCAAGAAAGGAAGAAAGAAAGAAAGAAAGAAAGAAAGAAAGAAAGAAAGAAAGAAAGAAAGAAAGAAAGAAAGAAAGAAAGAAAGAAAGAAAGAAAGAAAGAAAAATGAGAGAGAGAGAGAGGGAAGGAAGGAAGGAAGGAAGGAAGGAAGGAAGGAAGGAAGGAAGGAAGGAAGGAAGGAAGGAAGGAAGGAAGGAAGGAAGGAAGGGTTTTAAATGAAGCTCTGTATGTCTAATTTAAGAAGCAACAAAGTTGAATTTAGCAGCCTTGCAATTTTATTTGAGTAGCATTTTATAATCAAGCATATACAAAAATTTGGCAGTGATTAATCAAAGATAAGTACTGTTTGGATAAAGCGTAAGCAAAAATGACTGGGGTATGGAGGGAGGGGTTTCTCACCCCACCTCACCTACAAAAGAAAATAATCCAACTTAAACTTATATACTGTATGCTAATACACATTCATTAATATTTCCCGTGTATCTCCTCCTATTTTCAATTCTTAAAATCTACGTGGCTATACTACATAGCACAGGCTCCACTTGTTGTTAGGGGGTCTTCTTGGCTTTTTGGTGGTCTTCTTCAGATGAAGGCTCATCATCTTCCTCTCATCCTATGAATAACCTTACTGGATGCACGTGCACTCTAAGGTTTTGTGTTATATATAACTAAGCACTGTGTTCCAAAAAGTAATTATTTCATGGATCAAACCACCACCCAAACTCCCTACCTTGGAATAGTCCCAGCTTTGTCCATCTCAAGGCCAGTTCTATCTTAAGACATCCTGTATCCCATAACATCTGCAAAGGGCCCATCTCCTGACCTTGGGAGTAGTCCCAGCCTTGGCCAATGCAGCTTTGAAACTCTTACTTATCTAAAACTTCATCATGTATCTTATTTTTCTTATGTAGCATCTGACAAGGGTTCCATCTGCTTTGTAACACTAGTCACAATCTATTTTTTCCTTTACTACTTTATAACAAATATTTTCTAAAATTTATATTTTTTAAATATTAATATAGTTACAATTAGCATGAATCATTTTCATTTACTACAATTTCCCCTATTTATCTTTTTAATCATATTGATTCATGCTTTTAAATAAAACTGAATCACGATTTCTTCTATATTCCCAATAATACAGGTTTTTACACTCTCTCATTTCAGCCTCTAATCTTTCTAACATCTCCCATGCTGCATCAAGCTTGTTGCATTCCTTCTCAAATTTGGTTAACATTTCTTGTGCTAGAGTAGTCTCTTTATGTTCAGTCAACATCTCTTCGGGTTCTTTCTTTTGAGTGCAAGGAGATCTAGCTTTCAATATCATCAAAGAATCTGGTTTCCCTTTTGCTGCCAATTCTGGATCAGTGGGCATTGCTGTAATTTGCACTCCTTGTATCACTGGGTGGATTAGTCTAAGAAGACATGGAATCATGCATGGTAAGAATAACAATCCTAATCCAGAACATAACAGCATAAATCCCACCTTCTTCCACCAGGCTCCTCCAAAGAGGTTATCCCACCAATCTGTTTTTAGAATAGAATTCCACTTTTGAACAGGTATGTGTGCCACCCTTTTAATTTCTTCAGCAAGTTTTGTGATGGCTTCCCCATGATCATCTCTCTCCACACAGCACTCAGATTCCTTAAATCTTCCTCAAACTCCCCCTTCTTCAGCCAACAGATAATCTAGGGCAATTCTGGTTTGGTATACAAATGCTCACATTTGTGAATGCTGCTTGGCCAGTAACTGCAGGGCATTAGAAGTATGGTTTGATACAACCTCCACTACCGCCTGGAGACTTATCAACTGATTCAATAGATAAATTGGGGTCCTATATCTCCAAGATCCATCCTCAGACCAAGTTGCTGGGTCATAATACGCTATGATTCTTTCTGCAGGCCATTTGTCTTTCCCCCATTCCTGCTTTCCCCCTGCCTTTGGGAAGTTGAGGTTTAAATCTCTTTTATTCCTTTCTAGAGTCTCGTCAAGTGGTGCTCCCAGCATATTGTTTCTAGATCTTGGTATGACGAAGAAGGAAGGTCATATAACTCCTAAGGTACAGGTTCCTTCCCAATTTTGAGGTAATTCACTCTATGCTCACTGCCCACAAATGTAAAATATTCCATCAGGGGCTTTCCATTTACTGTCTGTTTTTTCTTGTTCCAAATAGGATTTAAGGTCTTTTTTTTTGATTGGTAGGGGTTAGCTCCAGGACTTTTATGCCAGCACAAATCAGTTTTTCCATTCACAATTAATTTCCTTTGTTATTCCCCAATACCCAGTAAAAGTTTTTGGTTGCCAGGTCTTAGTTTTATTATCCTAATTAACTACTAAAGTAGATATAGAAGGAGTATATCCTAGTACTTCATTATATTTCCTTCCTTCTCGAGTCATACAGACTGTTAGAATTACTTGATGACTCAAAATCCATCCTTGCGGTTGTTTTAATGTCTTGGTAATTTGAGTATGATTCCATTTTAAAAATGGTTCTGGAGCTAGACTCTCACCTCTCCACACCGATCTTTCAGCTATTCCAAGTCCCCTATAGATCCAGCATTTGGATAATCCTAATTCCATAGCAACTTCTTGCATCAAATCTACAAAAACGATTTTATTTGAGGTTGTCAAATCTCAGTGGCTATACTGCTGTTTGAATTGTTCATACAGCTTATCCAGTTCCTTTAATTCTTTCCCTATGGCCTTTTTTCGTATTTGTATTTCTTTTGTTCCATTTGGGTGGTGGCTTTGTTTGTTTGTTTGATTTGGTTTTGGTTGTTTTGTTGTTGTTGTTGTTGTTTTCCTTAGGGCTGTACCTCCTATACCTATGCTTGGATCATTTCCATTCACATCTTTCTCAAAACAAAACAAAGCAAAAAACAAAAACAAAAACAAAAACAAAAACAAAAACAAAAAAAAAAAAAAAAAACAAACAAAACAAAAAAAAAAAATAACCAAACCAAACCAAGACAAAACAAAACAAAAACAACAAAACAAAACAAAAAAAAAATTATGAGGACGGATTTGAGCACTGTAAGGATATGGCGCTGGTCCATTAAATCCTAAATTTTTCCCTAACCAATACATTTTCCTATTTTTAACACAAATGTCTATAAAATTGCTGTGATCGTAGCAGGCAGCATTAACATGTGGAAGTGCCACGAACACAAATTCCATCTTGTCTTTGACCCACATGGAGTGATGGCATTTATTACAGGGATCAACATTATTGGGACATTGTTTTTGCATCGATTGTTCTCTCATTGCCTGCTCTTGTGCTACTTGTTTAATTATTGTTTGTTCCTGCATTGTTCATTCCCTTCTCTCATGGACTCTGTCCAGAGTGGCTCCATAGTTTTGCCCAGTTGCCAAGGACATCACAACAAACACAGTGAAAATAATCCTCAGGAGTTTTGACTTTCTACCAGTCTCAAGGCCCTTTGGGTTGCAGCCAAGGGCCAAGATGTCAGGATTCTTGGCAGCAAAGTTTATATCCTGGGATCTAGTCACTGGTGCCTTTGGTCTCACTGGTACCCTTGGCCTCATGTTTGTTTCAAGGATGGCACAGATTACTCACAGTTCTCGCAGCACTGCCCTCTCTCTCTCTTTTTCTGGGTTAGTTAGTATTTCTTCTTTTAGTCTAAACCACCAAAGCTCCAGAGATGTGCCCACCACAATAAGATTTGCTTTATCACTACTTCAGTTAACAACCTGATTTGTTGGTCACTTTTTGCTCCGAAGTTGGGGATAATTATTAAGTTATCATCACCACCAATAGGCACATTCGCAATGCCAATTCACATCAGAAATGTGTCTATACCGTGGCACACAAATTCCTTCTCCACAGAAGCTGTCTATTATGATATAGTGGTCTATAATATTATGAATCGTTTGCTCTCTTACCTGCTGAAAATCTAATATAGTAAAAACTCACTGGTTTAAATGTTCTATTATTTGTACCACTGCATAAAAGGTTCCATCTTCATATCTCAAAGGTGTTCCAAAAAAAAATCACTGGAAAAGCTTTTTAAAGTTAACTGTTCACGCATGCAATCTAAGCAAGTTAAACAAATCAATTGTCTCTCTCTTTCTTCTGCTCTTGTTACTCTCCACCACAAATTAAGGCAAAGCTTACAAATAACACAAACCCATGGGCAACACTCTAAGCCATGCTTAGTACACTCCCAGTGTGTTACTTGTTCTTGAACACTTTTAGTAACAGGTGTTACCAGTCTCTTTTCTGGAATTGTAGTTCCTCAATGAAATCTATTAGTGTTAGTTGTTGAGGGCCTCTTAAAAGATTTTCAATCCGTTCAGGCTGTTCCCATTGATCAAGGAAGTGTCTAATCCCTTCCCATCGCCATTGTTCTGCCTCTGAACTCAATGGAGTTGTGTTGACAGCCAATCCAGAATGCCTACTTTTTCTAATAAATTAAAGTTAATTGCAATTACAAAACATCACAAACCTCTAATCCTTAACTATCAAAGGAGTTTTATACCCTTAACAGGTTAAGCAAGGCAATTTATCTTTTTCTGTTATTTCTGGGTATCCTACTATATCCACATCTTACTTTTATTGTCCTTTATTGTTCTTGCAGTGTTCTCAAAGCCAGAAATCATTCCATGTGATACACTAAATAAATAAATGCTCTTTGTACTTGATCTTCTATTATATAAGTATCAGTGTTGATTTGTGCTAAAACCCGCTTGTGCATTCTAAAGTCTTGCTCTGCTCTACTAAAACATCGTATACAATTAATCATAAAAGCTACATCTCTTTGGTCCCAAGGTACAGTTGTTCTGTGCCAATGTCTTTGTCTCAGTCACTTCATGGTCACGGCTTTACAGCGCTCACACTGATGACCGTGTTTGCAGCAACCTTGCTGAAACATGGGAACTTCTCTCTGCGGGATGGCAGCTTCTGACCTTTCTGTACTAAGGATATCTTGAATATCCTGGGGCTGAGTTATACTTTCAATATGTGGGTGACACACCAAATGTATTGCAGCATTATGTGAAATCCACAGATGAAAACAATTTTACGTATGAGCTATAGCCTCTGGGCACCAAATACTCTCTTCAGCTATGTTGTGGGTAAATTACGATTTTCCTTTAAACTTTATTTTGGACCTCAATAAAATGGTTTAACCAAATTTAGGTCTTTTTTAATTTTACATTCAGGTCTCCTGGTGTGAAAAAAATTTTCCAGTCTTTATTTGGTATAGGTCCTTTTACCCTTGAAGCATGAGTCTAGCCTTTTTCTGCCGTTTGAACTGTGGTTTTGTCAGGGAGAATCCATTGTCCCTCTTTTAGACTTGCTCCTAGGTTTTTCATGGCTTCTACTTCTGCTAAAGAAAAGTATGGTGTCGGATTTTTTGTTCCTGCTTCCTGAAAAGTCATAATTACATTGCTGTTTTCCCTCAGGGCAGCTTTCTTAGCTTCATCATCAGCCAAATTGTTTCTTCTTGTTTTAATGTTTCTCCCCCTCTGGCGGCCTTTCACCTGAACCACTGCTATCTTTTTTGAGCTCTTCGAAGCTTTAAGAACTTGAATTATTAATCCTTGGTGCACTAATCCTTTCCTTTGAGTGTTTATAAGTCCCCTTTCTTTCCAAATTTTTATAAATGTATGTACTACCCCAAAAGCATATTTTGAGTCAGTGTATATGGCCCCTTCTCGATTCTTTAATAAACAGCAACGCACATAATAATTCATAGAGTTCACAGGTTTGTGCTGACCAGGACGGGCTAAGGGGACCAGATTCTTTTACTTCCAGTTTTTCTCCACGAATTATGGCATACCCAGATTTCCTTCTTCCATCTACCACTCAGGATGATCCATCTATAAACAATTTTTCTCCTCTTTTTAATTCTTGTTCTCTCAAATCTGGGCATATTTTTGTTTGTAACTCTATGACCCCCATGCAATCATGAATTAATTCTTCCCCTGGGTCCCCTGAAGGAATTGAGTGGGGCTGTGTATATTTGTCATTTTCAGCTCTAATTCAGGGGAGGCTATCAAGATAGCCTCATATTTTAATATTCTGCTATCAGTTAACCATGTTTTGGCCTCTTTAGCAAGGATATCCTTTATATTATGTGGGGTGTACACTTCCAATGGTGCTCCAAAAATTACTTTTCGGGCTTCTTCTACTAACACAGCAGTGACTACCATAACTTGCAGGCATGTTGGCCAACTCTTACTAACTGGATCCAATCATTTGAAATAATATCCTACTGGCTTTTGGCTTCCTGCCCAATCTTGAGTCAATGCTTCATAAGCTGTTTGATAAACTGTATTAACAAATAATTGAAAAGGCTTGTCTAAATTGGGAAGACTCAGTACAGGAGCTTGCAGTAGGGCTTCTTTAACTTGCTCCAAATTTTCCTGATCCCTTTCAGTCCATTTCAAGAGATTGGTAGATAATTTCTCATGTAGAAATTTTACTTTTCTGCTAAACTCTTCTATCTCTTGCCTACAATAACCCAAAAGACTCAAAAACTGCTTTATTTCTCTTTTAGACTTTGGGGGTCCCATGTTCAATATTCCTGGAACCCTTTCAGGGTCTAGCTTTTTCTTTTGCTTACTAATCCAATGACCTAAATATCGCACTTCTGACTCTACAAACTGCAATTTTGACTTTGATATCTTCAGCCCGTTTTCTCCCAGAAAATTTAGGATCTTAATAGTACCCTTTCTAGTTTCCTCTTCAGTTTCTCTTGCTACTAACAGATCATCTACATACTGTAGCACTTAATTCCTTTGGGTAACTCAAAGGGTTTCCAAAGATTTTCTAACACCCTCCCAAAAAGATTCGGTGCCTCTGTAAAACCTTGTGGTAGCACCATTCACCTTAATTGTTCTCTCCTACCTGTATCAGGGTTCTCCTACTCAAAGGCAATCCCTACTGCCGTCATCCAGAGGGCAAGTTGAAAAGGCATCCTTTAAATCCACGACACTGTACCAACTGTAATTAGGAGGTATCTGGCTTAGCTATTCCTGGAAAGCGGGTAATGGTTCTTTGATTTACCACTCTGATATCCTGCACTAGTCGGTAGCTACCATCAGGCTTCTTTACCGGCAGGATGGGGGTATTATGTGGTGACACACAGGACTCCAACACCCCCTGATGTACTGAACTCTCAACTACCGGTTTCAATCCCTCCCGACCTTCCAGTGATAACGGATATTGTTTTACTCGAATGGGGATTCCGGATTCTGTATTTCAACGCTAATGGGCTGAATGTTTAATTTTCCTACTTCACCAGTATACCACACAGTGTCGCTAATCTCGAAATTATCTTCTTCAGGTAAAGAACAGATTTTAGGTTTTCCTTCACAGGGTATTGTTTTAATCCCCAAGGCTATTATTAAGTCTCTTCCTTATAAATTATTATCAGCCTTTGGTATTAATACCAAATCATTCAGTCCAAATTTTTTATCCAATTCATTCTGCACGTTTTTAATTACAGGAACTTGAAAAACTTCTCCTTTAACCCCCAACTCCTGGGACATGTTCACAACTTACTTCATATCCTTGTGGTAGTTTTCTTACTGTTGACCTAGTAGCTTCTGTGTCCACCAAAAATGTGATTTCTTCTTTTGAGGACCTATTTTCAGTTTTATCAAGGGCTCTTCTTGGTGTTCAGTCCTCATTAAATAGAGCCCCTGACCCCTCTAGTCTTCTTGAAACGTTTTCTCATCTCGCTGCCTCTTTCTACAGAATTTTTGTAGATGACCCTTTTTGTGGCAATAAAAACAAGTGGGTTCTGTACCCCTGGAGGTGGGACAAGAAGTTTGTAAGTGTTCTTTATGGTGACAGGAAAAACACATGGGTCTCATATCCCCAGAGGTGGGACTTGCCTTTTTCTGTTGTTGGTTCTTTCCTGAGTGCTTCTCTGTATTCATGGTTGTCTGTGTTTCCTTGACTGCTGCCATTGAAATCTGTGGTTTTGTCTTTTGCCTCTCCTCATCTCTTCTCACATACACTTTCTGTGCTTCTCTTAACAATTCCTGAATCCCCCTATCCTGCCAATTTTCTACTTTTTCCAGCTTCTTCCCGATGTGCCCCAAGGCCTTAGCTACAAATTGTGTTTTCAAAAGGACCTGTCTTGCTGCAGCATCGGGGTCTACACCTGAATATAACTGCAAGGCTTTTCTTAGTCTTTCTAACCAGTCTGCCAGGGATTCATCCTTCCCTTGGTGCTCACTTAGAGCTTTCCCTATATTCTGCCCCTTGGGCACTGCTTCCTGGATTCCTCGGATAATCATCCACAGGAGATCACTCCTATTCTGCCTGTGTCTTTCATTCTGATTATTCCAACCTGGATATTGCATAGGCCATTTCTGATCCCCCTGGTCTTGCCCCTGACATTCTCTATCCCAAACCCTCATTCCTGAATGTCTAATCATTTCCCTTTCTTACATGATAAACAAGATTCCTAAGATAGACTGCAGTTCCACCCAGGTGTATATATTCGGCCCCAAGAACTGATCTAATCTCTCTGCCACTCCAAGAGGATCCTCTAGCAGCCTGCCCATCTCCTTCTTAAACTCCCTAACATCCCCTGTGTTCAGGGGAACACTCACATCACCAATAGGTCTCTGGGTTTGCCATTGGCACTTTTCTAAGCGGGTATAGTCCATCTTCCATTTTTGCTTCCCCATCCCCATCATCACTTCTCCCTGTCCCCCACCTCTAGTTCTATGTGCTACTGGCCCCTCCTGAATAGGGGGGTGTGTTTGCATTTACAGGAGGACCCTTGGGGGCTTGGGGTTGAACGGGCTGATGAGGTTGCCTATAAGGGGGTGGGAGGTGATCTAATGGATCCTAGGGCTCGTGTCTGTCTTTGTTGGCTGTTTGCCCTCTAGTTTGTAAAGGATGGAATGAAAAACCCTCGCTTCCCTGCCTTTGAGCGACAAATTCACTCTTCCCATGGGAAGCCACAGAGCAGCATATTTGCTTTCTTCCAGGTTAAAAGGCTCTGTTGAATTCACATACAAAATCAAAGCCTGGCAAATCCAATCTTCAAAGGGTCCAAACTTTGGCCAATGTAAATTATCTTTCCAGATAATTTCCTTTTTCCATTCAAACATACAGTAATTAATCATTTTCTGCTTACTTTTTCCTCTTTGGGATTCCCATGCATCCCAGTATCATAACATCATCCCCAGTGGACTGTCCTGAGGGATGCTCCCCTTCTGAGAACCCCCCTCACTGTTCCCACGTATACCAGGCTCATGTCAATTTCCTTCATAATTCGGGTCTGGGTCTAAGGAGTTACCTTCCCTTGGACTCATTTTTGGCAGCAACAAATCAAGAAACCCCCGGTGTCAGGAGAAGCTTGGTCTCCCTCACTCACTTTGTGGTTCAATCCTCT